>BROF01006153.1:32166-48195 GCA_024346535.1 Eptatretus burgeri
ACTGGGAATCCTCCGTCGTGCAAAGTCCTTCCTCGGCCCACCTGAGCTCCTGACCACTTACAAAGCTTTCATCCGCAGCCTGATGGAGTACTGCTCTCCCCTCTGGGCTGGTGCTCCTGCCTCCCACGTTTCTCGGCTTCACGCTGTAGAAACCAAGGCATTTCAGATAATTGGCATGTCCCGCAATGAGGCTGAGTCTTTGGGCCTCTCACTCAATCACCGCAGGTTGGTCGGTGGTCTTTCTCTCTTCTACCGTCTCCTCTCCAGCCTCACCCCCCCTGCTCTCTCTGCGATTTGGCCCCACCACATTTCTGCAGGGCGTTCAAGGTCCGCCAACAACCCCCTTCTGGTAAAACTACCAAAATCACGAATCACTGCTCACCTTAACTCTTTCATTGCTCTTTTTTCCCGCCTTTGGAATAAACTCCCTCCTCTATTCATTCCCATTCTTCCCTCCAGGCCTTCAAAACAGCTGTTCACCACCACCTCTTATCATCCCCCATCCAAATCCTCGATCTTTTCTACCACCGATAATCCACCCAAGCCCACCTCCTTCAAATTCCCTGCTTTGCTTCCTGAAATTCCCTGTAATGTCCATCTCCTATTCCCCATGTTCCCCATCCCATCCCTCTCCCTTCCACGGATATCCTAATGTCTCTGTTCCCCACTGTTTTGTCCTTCCCACTCCCTCCCCTCTTATCTCATGCCCTCCTTTGCTGTGCGTTGTGTGTTAGCTCTCACACGAGCCTCGACAAGGTATAAAAAATAAAAAAAAATAAAAAAAATTGGGAAAACAGCATTTTCAATTTTCAATTCTGGACAAACTACATAGATTTGGTCCAAACTGTGTTATTACATATTAGAGCAGAACGAGATTGTGTGTGCAGTTGCATTTGTCAACTGCAGGGCATATGATTCTGCACTATTTTGTGCTTGATCGGCTGAACTACACCAAGCGGATGAGTCTATTTTGTTGACATGTGCAGGTTACCTGACACAGCTCCAGATGTTCACCAATAATTTTGTCAAGAGGTCATCCTGTGAATAGAATTGAAGGTAGTTTCACTTAAGTTTGGATGGACATGGCACTGGGACAAACTGCCAACCATGACAGCAAGATGAGGGGCGATATCCTCAGATTCAATCAGAAGATGTGCTAAACAGATGGTTCCTCACAGCACATGATCGAGCATCGACATGTGCTGCTACGCCAAGCATGAGTAAATTTGACACCTATGGAAACCAATCAAAACAAATACACAAAGAAGAAAGTGAGAAACGAAAATAGAGAGATGAAGATGACATGCAGAAGATCGTCGACATGGTGCACAACCAAATGATAAACCTTCAGCGTTTCAGGAGAGCTTCAGCAGGGAAGAAGTTGGTCTTGCCAACCTGGCGACTGGTGTTGTCATACCAGACCACACAGAAAATGATATGGTCAATATAAAGGCCACTGGGTATCACTGGAATGAATTTTGTGGAAAGAAAGTGTCACAGCATAATCTTGCCTTTGGTTTCATAATATGTGAATACGCTTTAGCTTTGGTTTAACAGGGTTACCCAGCAAGGGTTTTGAGAGGTTTTCCCATTGCAGTTTAAAAAAATAATTGACGGCTTTTCTTCCACGGTAAGTTGGTGATGTCATTGCTTCCATGCTAAATTGGTGACCCGATGTTATCCAAATGAATGGGCAAGGAGTTGCAAGCACGCAACCAGTCACTGGGAATAACCAACCAGCCATGCCCTATCCCCGGACACTGAACCAGCTTCATCGGTGGCAGCGGTTTCGATAAAGCTGCAGCCAGTCTGGCCTAATGAGCCGCAGCTGCTGTGGTTTCCACAAGTCAAAACCCAATTCTACACCCGAAACATGACTACCGAGTTGACACGATTTAAATACATTGTGGTTCCTTGCATATGTGTCACATATATGTCACATATGTAGTATGTGACAGAGGTTAGAGATATTTTACTACAGCATCCAAGGAATGCCCAGGCTCAAAAGCATATGACTCCCTCTGAGCACTGCCACATTCAACAATACAGTACTTACAGCTGAGGATTTAGGAGATTGAAGACGAACACAACTACTGCGTCATATGCAGCAGCTTCTCGATCACCACCACACAACCTTCAATCAGTCACTTGGTAAAGCATCCACCGTTTCATCACTGAATATCACTTGTCTTCCATCCACACCCATGTTTCCTTTCCAGAAATTACTTTATGATATCCTGTCCATAATGCACCCACCAGCGACAATCCAGTCCATCAAACACCAGATCATGCATAAACTCACAACCACAGGACCCCATTGCACCGATAAATTATGCATTGCCCCCCCAGAAGTTTGACTATATGATACAACGTTGGATCATCAGACGTCCAGCAGCTGGGCTTCACTGCTATCCATGGTACCCAATAAGACACCTGGGGATTGGCATCCTTGTGGGAATTACAAATCCTTAAACAACACGACTGTTTCAGACCATTAGCCATTCCACAAGTTCAGGATTTTACCGCAACATGGTGATACAATCTTCTCCAAGGTCAACCTCGTTCATGCATACCATCAGATTCCTGTGGATCCAGATGACATCACGAAAACAGCAGTCACCATGCCTCTTGGCCTGTTCGAATTCCTTCGGATGCAGTTCAGCCTCTGCAATGCTGCACAAACCTGTCAATGATTTATTGTTGAAGTGTTCTGGGGATTACACTTCTGCGAGGGTATATGGATGATATTCTAATCACCAGTGCAACCACAAAAACAAACATCAGGAACACCGACTGTACATCTGCTCTTCATGCGTTTGCAGGACTTCAGCATTGTCATCAATCCCACAAAGTGCATATTCAGCGTTCTGGAAGTGAATTTCCTTGGTCACTGTGTTAACTGCTCAGGCATCCGTCTGCTCGAGGAGAAGGTGCAGATTATACGGAATTTCCCCTTAGTCAACTCAACGCAAACTGTGAGAGTTTTTGGGGCCTTGTCAACCTTTTCCATTGATTTATTCCAAAAGTAGCCACAACACTGGAGCCGCTGAACAAGTTACTCACAACTGGTAAGCACCTGAAGTGTTCCAATGGTCAGAGCCAACCTTTTCAGCCTTCCACACCATCAAAGACTCATTGGCTAATGCCTCACTCCCGATTCATTCGAAGCCAGAGGCACCAACAAGCTGAATGGTAGATGTGTCTGAGGCCATTGTGGATGCAGATCTTTATTAGTTCATTGATGCCATCTGGTGTCCACTGACCTTTTTCTCTAAAATGCTGAAACCAACAGAGCACAAGTACAGTGCCTTCGATCAAGTTGCGAGTTTGATTCGCTGTATACCTTGTCATCAAGTACTTCCACCACTTCTTAGAAGCCAGACTATTCTCTGTCCCGACTGACCACAAACCTTTAACTTTCACTCTATCCACATATTCATAGTCTCACCCAACTCTGTTTTTTTCTTGCAATTCACCACTGAGATCCAGCATATCAGAGGAATCGCGAATTAGGTGGCCAACGCTCTCTCACGCATCGAGGTATTGGCGTTGTCTTCTTCCAACATACTGGCCCTCGATTTTAAAGCACTTGCAGTAGTGCAACGAAAGAACATGGAACTTCACAGTCTACAGTCTGCAACTGGTTTGCCTACATTTCACGAGGTACCGCTTCCAGGGACAAACACTACCCTGGTGTGTGATACATTGATGGGATAGTCGTGGCCTTTTGTTCCTGCGGCATTCCGTTCTAGAGTCATTGACACTTTTCACTCATTAGCGCACCCAGGTGTTCAAGCAACCCAGCAACTCATCACCACGTGCTATGTCTGGCTACACATCAATGCCGATGTGCGTCATTGGGCCAAGCAGTGTCTTCAATTTCAACGCATCAAGATCCAATGTTATACTGTTGCACAACTCGGTGGCTTTTCAACACCAGATTGCTGTTTCGGCAGGGTCCACTTGGAACTTATCATTTCCCTACCACCTTCAAATGGGCACTGCTGTTTACTGACGTCTCTTGACGGCTTCACCCATTGGCCAGAAGCTACACCAATAGCTGACGTCACCCCACCTCATCGCCAGGGCCTTCGTCCACACTTGGATCACATTTTTGTTGATCCATAAACCATCACTACGGATCATGGTAGCCAATTTTAATTGGCTCAATTTTATGAGATGACTCAACTCCTGGGTACTGACCGTGTGTACACAGCCGCGTACCATCCAGCAGTGAATAGCATGTTGGAGCGTTTCCACCACCAACTCAAGTCTTTTCCAAAAGTGTATCGCAACTCCACGCACTTGTCGGGTGTCATACCTATGGTCCTGCTTGGTATGCGAGCTGCTCTAAAAGACAACATTGAATGCTCCACTGCAGGGGTAGCAGTGCACTGCTTCATCTCCCAGGAGAATTCTTATCAGCATCCAATGACACCTTGCCCGATGGCACCAACTATGCCAGCCAACTTTGTTTCGCTTTACAGGATCTCCAGGTGACACTGACATGTATGCCTTTGTCACGCCCAGTTTTTATTCCCCAGAAATTTTATACATGCACCCACATATTAGGACAGCATGAGGCTGTCCGGAAACCCTTGCGTCGACCTTATGACGAACCTTACAAAGTTATACAATGCTCCGATAAGACCTTCATACTCGATACTAATGGTGGTCATGATACATTCTCCATAGATCGCTTGAAGCCAACTTTTCTTGATGCAGCAACAGAGCCAACCCTCCCACTGACCAACAGGTCGACACCTACTACAATATCCTTACCATCATAAACGATTCTCTCTGTGAGTAATGTACACTTCCCAGCAAGATATTAATGAGTGCATTATGCTTGTTGACCATTTCTCTTTGCTGTGACTTTTTTATTTTACATGGACTGTCTACATTTCTTCTCCGACACCATATTGGATTTTGTTTGCAATTTCCATTTGATTAACTCAGGAGGAGGGGGAGTACTGTAGCAGCATTATTTTGCCTTTGGTTTTGTTATATTATGTGAGTACGCTTTTGCTTTGATTTAACAGGGTTCCCTGGCAGTGGTTTGGAGAGATTTTCCCGTAGCGGTTTAATAAAGAATTGAATAATCTCAGATGTCTTTTCTTCCATGCGAAAATGCTTCAGAAAGGAAGTATCAGATTCTTCGAACATTTGCACAAGATGAAGATCAAGACATGTAGCACTCTCACGCTCCTGCTCAGACCAAAACTCGTACAACTGAACAGTTGGCATCATGGAATGCAGAGGGGGAGCTGTTTAGCAGAATAATTGTTGTAACTAAGATGAAGGAAGTTGAATTGAGAACAGTATTCAACTTCGAACTTGCTTCAGTTCCTTACTTCTACTACACTAAGAAAAGCTACCAAGAGTCCACTACTTGTTTGGCAAGAGAATGTAGCTGATGTGCAAACTACAATGGCTTATCAACCAGGAGACAGAGTAGCATGGGTCATTGACGGAATTCCCATCGTGACGTTTCCACATTTAGTGAGCTGAGCGAGAATATCATGGAAATGATCACTAAACCTTTGGACAATTTTCACTGTGACCGAGTAGATGTCATATTTGACAGAGACGATGTGGACAATTAGATCAAATAGTTTGAGCATGCAAGACACCTGGGTACTGACAGTGGGTAATCCTACAGACAGCAGCGAAATTAAGACGCATGGTCCACAAATCCCGCTTCCAAATTTTTTGAAAAAAATTTATTGCCTTTGGCCAAAAACAAGGCATCTCCAAGCTGGTTCTTGTGTGAGATGTGGTCAGATCCTGCTCCTGGGAAAATGCAATCAGGGATACTTCTTGTTTTAGCTGGCGGGTTTGAGCTAGGTCCTGATGTCCAGAAGGTGTCACCTGCAAATTCATCCACAGAGCAGTGCCTGAAGTGTACACAAGAAGAAGCAGATATCTTGGTTGATCCTTCATGCTGCGGATACTGCAAGGGGAAGAATTCACGTTATTGTTTGGTCACCTGATACAGATTTGTACTCACTTTTTCATTCGCCTCAATACGCATTTATAGTTCAAAATTGGACGAAGAGATAAAACTGATACATCTCCATCAGTGATATCGCTGAATGCTTAGGTCCTGAAATTTGTTCTTTGCTTCCTGGTTTTCATGCTTTGACTGGATGTGATTCCACAAGTGGCCTGTTAATGAATGGAAAGACAAAAGCTCTCAAGTACATTTGAGCAAACATCCAGGATACCACAACACTTTCTTCACTTATATCAGATGTGAATAGAAGTGAAGACACCAAAACAAGCTTGCTGCAAACTCATTTTCAAGATATAGGATGCGATGAGTACAACAGATGACGTCAATGACCAACAGAACAAACCGTTCTGCAGAAAACAGGCCTAGAATAAATATCTTTCTCCGTCATTTCACTGTCTTGATTACCACCTTCAAAGAGAGAATTATCAGACCTGCATTTGGAAGAGGTCACAAGAAGCCAATCAGTCTTATTCATCACTGATTGGGAAAGGATGGGAAATGCAAGGAATGGTGATGAAACCCAAACTGATGTCACAGGATCCCACACCAAAGGCACTGCTAGAAATCATAATTACTTGCCGATGCAAGGCATCACACAATGTAAAGGATGCTGTAGCTGTTCTTCACAAGGTCCACATTATACAGCAGCATGTGGCTGTGAAGGAGATGATGAGTGCCAAAACCCACAGAAACTTGCTGGTCAAACTCATTGCACGGAGAAAGCAACAATGAGGCATCTGATATCGAATGAACACTTCATGTTGACCTTAGCAGTTGAGGTTTTTATTGTTTTATTACAAATATCTGCTTTTCTTTGCACAACAATGTTGGTATTATTAGAATGTATGAGTAATTTGTGAGGTTTGTGACTATGATGAATGCATATCAAAATGTCGCACATGTAATTGCTTTATTGGTGTTGAGAAAAATTAAGTTTTAAGGAATTAAATCACTTCACTGTATTATAATACTAAAATAATTTTGTCTTTCATAATGTGCATTGTAACAGTATCAGATGTCTTCGCAATGATGTGGTGATATATCGATCTTCATTACCTTTGCTGCCAAAGGTGGACGGAGGTATTTTTTCACCCGGTTGTTTGTCTGAGAGCAAGATATCTCAAAACGTTTCAAATGGATTCGGAGTAAATTTTATGGACATGATGAGTGTGTGACAAGGACGAATTGATTAGATTTTGGTGAAGATTCGATTCTGGATATCAGAATTTTTAAAGTCGTTGTATCGTATGCAGCTTATGGCTGTAAGTTGCATAATTTCCTGGAAGCACAGCTGGACCACTGATGCAGTGTTACAAGTAAGATGATTCTCATTTTAAAAACCATGGAAGGATGACAGGCTGAGACGACCCAGCTGGTGTTATTTAACAGCATGACAGGGGCTCAAACTCAAGACCCTGAGATCTTAAGCCAGCCACCTGAACCATTAAGCCAACACCACACTTGTAATTTTAAAGTGATTCTTCACCAAGGAGAGATAGGGTCAAAAACTATATTATGGAGTACGACATTATGGAGAACGACATTATGGAGTACGACATTATGGAGTACTTAATGACCGAACATGAACAAAAAAATAACAACGCCAGAACAGTTGTACATGCAACCACACAACAGAGTTTGTAAAGTAATCCGCTGGCACATCTGCAAAAACTTTGATATTCCAGTTCCAGAAAATTTGTGGGAAAATTAACCAAAAGCAATCACTGAAAACATGGAAGTACCTACCGCTCACGTACAACCTAATGATCCCATCGGGTGTGAACATCGAAAACAAAGCGTTGTGACCAGATATCATGCTCAGGATAAAAAAAAGAGAAAAAGCAATGCTAATTGAGGTGTTAATAGCAGTGATTTTGGACTAACGACGCAGAAATCAAGAAAATGACCAAATACCAAGACCTCAATAATGAAGTGAAAAGATCCTGGAAGCTGAAGAATTCCAAAGTTGCACCAGTGATGAAGAAACTCATGGGAATGATGACGAACAACCTCACAGAGATATTAAAAACCATCCCTTGGAATATTACGACAAAGAAACTACAGTTGGAAGCCGTCCTCGGCTCAGTAATGATCCTGAAGAGAGCCCGAGGCACAAAACTTTGAAAACAGAAAACTTCACAGCTTGGTCCATGAATTGCGACCCCTTACTGAAATGAAGGTGGATACTTTGAGCCCACGTTTGGAGGACTCCATTACACATTCTGAAATTCACATATGTAAATGCCAATCAATGACACACATATAGAAGTGCGCGCGCACACACACACACACACACACACACACACACACACACACACACACACACACACACACACACACACACACACTTGGCTGATATCGGCAACGACTCAAAAACCATGAGTAGCTTTCACAGAAAAACATCGTTGCATTTATACAGATGTTTCAGGGATATGTTCACAAACATTAATCTTGATGAACAGCTGCGTGTGATGGGTGCCAAAAAATTTGCTTCGGTAATTTTAAAAACACGTTAATACGGCAAACGGCTCAGAAATCAGGTGTTATTTCATAAAATCTCACTCAGGGTGATGGAGCACAAACCACTCACTCAGGGTGATGGAGCATGAACCACTCACTCAGGGTGACGGAGCAGGAACCACTTGCTCAGGATGATGGAGCATGAACCACTTGCTCAGCATGATGGAACACGGACCACTCACTCAGGGTGACGGAGCATGAACCACTCGCTCTGAATGGCATGGCGGGCAAAAGCATCCACAGTGAGTGAACGATTCGCTCAGAAGAACGTAGCGCAGAACCGCTATCGATTGTAAGGTGTTCGTCGATTGGCTTCAGCACTCATGCAAACATTCCAATTAAATGGTTGAGAAGGAACAGTTGGCCAGACTTTCACTGCATATCATAAACGATCCCTTTAACTTCAAAGCCGTCTTCACTACGCATGCAGCAGTTAATGAAATAAAATGAATTCGTTCAAATAATGAATTTATCTACAAATGAGTTGCAGATTAATGCAAAACAACCCTGGAGACATCGCAAAGTTCAATCACCCATGAAATAAACATTCTAGATAATCTGCCATCTTGCCTGCTCATCTGTGCACACGTCACATGTTATTTTGGTTCAGGGACCGTGCAAACGTTATAACTTTTTTTTAAAACGTCTGTTTTTCTTTTCTTGTTTTTTTTTTTTTTTACCAGATTTGCTTTGATTCCCTGTAGAGCACCTCACGAAACCTCTGAAAATATAGACACAGATCTGGTAGACACTATGGGTCGGCAGTCGCTTTGTGGGGCAAGAAATGAGGTCTAGCAGTGAATGCATTAAATCATATAGCTCAATGAAGCTAGTTAATTTTGGCATGCTCCTAAATTTTTTGTTCACTCAATATTCATTCTCCAAACAGGAGAAAAAGACAAGTCTAATGCTTTAGAAATTTCACATTTTCTTGTGTATCTATGGAGAAGGAAGGAATATAGCCTTGTCGCTCATGATATAAATATTGCATATAATCTGCCATCTTACCTACTTGTCTGTGCATGTGTCACGTGGTGCATCAGTTCACGGTCTGCACAAACATATATATATATATATATATATATATATATATATATATATATATAAAATAAAATGTCCATTATTTTTTTTTTTTACCAGATTTGTTTTGATTCCCTGCGGTGCACCTCGCGAAACCTCCAAGAATATAGACATAGATCTGGCAGATGCTATGGAGAGGCAGTCCCTCTGGGGGACAGGCTGCAAGGTCCAGTAGCGAATGTATTAAATCATATAGCTCAATGAAGCTGGTTAATTTTGGCACGTTCCAAAATGTTTTCTTTATTCAATGTAATTCTCCAAACAGGAGAAAAAGATAAGTTTAATGCTTTGGAAATTTCACATTTTCTTGTGTATCTATGGAGTAGGAGGGAACATAGCCTTGCTTGCTTAAAGTAAATAGGGATATCAGCTTAGTGATAAGACTCGCTATCTCTTTAAATGTTCAAATTTCACAACAGATTTCAACACTTATTTAGTCCGGATGACATCCCATCCTCAAAACCGAAATAATATTCCGATGATATCCTTTAATTCATCCATAAGAGTAGATCTTGTTAAAATCGTATCATATAATGCATGAAGTTGCTCCAAGCTCCAAATTATTCATAAAATCATTAGATTTCACAACAGATTTCGAAACTTGTTTCGTCCGGACGATATCCGATCCTCAAAACCAAAATAATATTTTGATTATATGCTTTAATTAGTCCGTGAGAGTAGATCGTGGAAAACTGTATCATATAATGCATGAAACTGCTCCAAGCTCCTAATTTGAAAACTATAGGACTTAGAAAAGCGATGTATACAGCGATTCGTAGCTATGATGAACAGGCATTTGATAATATGAGTGAGGAAAGTGAAAAAAAACAACTTTATCGTAAAGAAATCGTTGTGGCCTGTTCCAAGTCAAGGCATAGTTGAGCAGGCCAAAAATCATGGTGGCTTCAGATCCCAGCAAGGTCACCCAGACAATGCCTTAAGACCTCAGACAGCGATGTGGCCGAGGATCGCCTGATGAAGGATAGAATTAAATAAGGCCGTTAATTATCTTCAAAAGGGGTGTTTAAAATTAACCCGAACACCCAATTTCACTCTTGCGCTTCCTTGGAGTTTTCTTAGTATGCAAACAAAGTTTCAGGCTGCTCTGTGTTATGGTTTTGGCGTTATGGAGGAGACTCTCTGACACACATTGACATTTATTTGTGTAGAAAACTTCCTGATGCTCAGAGATAATATTCTTGGAGTGATTTATGAAAAGGAAGACATGTGCTATTTACTGTGCTAGTGAAAGTAACCATATCAATGCCTAACCCTCTTAATAAAACCTCGACATAAAACTTTTTACAAACCACACCAAAATTATTGGCAGCCTTTTCCATTGGAGCTATTATGCAATTATCATGGAGATCTTGAATGTCTTTACGAACACTCGGCTTGTTCAATACTGGTTTAGATCGACACAGTGAAAGCAAGCCCCAACAACTAAAAAGCTTAATCCTATTATCCAGGACTTCCACAACTCTGTTAAACCATGCATTAAAATTGTTTACAGATAACTTAAACTTGGTGCATATTTTGTAAACAAAATTAGAGACAGAATCCACAATTGACCCTATGCACTAAGCGAGTGACGTCACAGCGGAAGGTAAGGCTCCGCCATATTGAGTGGCAAAAAATCATGGCTACCACGCACGTGTCACGTGAACTTCTGGGCTATTTCCATGGATTAGATGACATTTCTAAGAAGAGGTACTGCGAAACACTGAAGCTGTGTGGTCTTAGTGAAGATCCTTATATTATTTCAAAGGATAAATGGACAACAGAAAGGAAATTTTAGCCTCAAATCGTTTTCCCTGACATCTATGTTTACCTTGTTGAAACGCCGAGTCCTTGCACTCAAGCCAGCCTGAAAGCCTTCAAGGGTATGGACGCTTACTCATATTATGTCGCTCACATTATGTTTGTTGGTGACATTATGCCGACGAAAGCTGACAAGAACTGTATTATCGTGAGGGCAAAGGTAAGCCTGTTTTCTTTCATTTCACTATTATTGTATTCGTTGTTGCTTGTTTTGTTCAGCAACCAGCATCACTTTTTAACTGACTGCTGCCACAAGTTAATTTCAAGTGAAGCTCTTGTCTAAATGCTAAATATGTAGAAAATCTTCGTTCGTCAGTTTGCTCACAGATACATTATATTTTTTCCATGACAAACATCCGGTGTAATGCCAGACTGCTGTGGATATTCCCAAGTGCTAGTTTTTTTATGTATTATACATATCGATGTGATTTTCTGTAGTGAAAATATTACACAGATTTTTTTTTCCAAATTTCTAAAATGCAATTTAAAAAACTATTTAATTTAATCTGCGATGTAATAGCAATAAGACAAGTTTCGAGGAAACAACTCAGAACTGTGCGCGTTAGACAGCTGTTAGAAAGGCGATCCAGCCTATCACATTCTGTCAATAAAACAAGGGATATAATGCATTTTAATGATACAAATCAGACAATATTTTGTAACCACCAGCTATTTAATACCAACTACTGAAATAACGTATCAGAAATTAGTTACATACCGGAGACAAAATGAAGGCCTCACAACCAGTCATGCTCGCCAGGTCGCCATTTTTCTCTTCTCAGAACAGATATCCAAAGATTTCGTCGGTCTACTTCGGCGGGAAAGCGGTAAAACTGCCCTCCAGAGCCTTTAGTATATCGTTGAGTTCATCCCGGGGCACAACAACTCTTACCCATTTGCAGAAAAAAATCGATTGCTTGGAAATAACGGTGTAGTTGAAGTGGAGACTATCGGTTGTTATGGATGCGGTATACTTTCTTGCCACTCAATATGGCAGAGCTGCCACAGTCACGTGACTGGTGACGTCATCTGAATAAGGGCTATTGAAGATCAAATGCAGTTCCAAGGTTGAGTGAATGGTTCCTTATATTTAGCTCCCATTTTCATCAGATCACTAATTTCACTGTTACCAATTATAGGGTTGGGTAAATATGATTGAAATTTTGTGCATAGCATTTTCTATGGACGTTTTCCATGCTGAATCCAAATCCGGGCGAATTTTTTTTTTATACCTCCGATGACCTTTGACCCTCGGAACCTTAATTTATTCAAAATGGTGGCTAAAAATTGACCTTTTTCATGTTTTCCTTCTCTAATGTGACTAATAAGGCTTGTAATATATCATTTCATATGTTTTTCAGGTCAAGGAATACGCTATTCACATTTTCAAATTGATCGGATGTTGCATAGGACCGAAATCAAGTAATTTAGGGCCGACTCAGCATTCATGGAGATGACACGCGAAGAGACAAAGGAACAATTTAAATGGGCCCGTAAATCAGAATAGACTCTTGCTGTTAGAAAGCTGGAGAAAGATTTCATTTTGACTGTACGGGCATCAAAAGGACTGGTCCTAAGGAAAAAGGAAGACTTGAAGAAAAAGTCAAATACTCGGCTATTGAATACTATACAAACTTGCAAAAAGCACAAAGGACCTTTGACCCCAGACAGTCTAGATCTACTGAGTACACTATCGGAGAAAGAACTTCTAGCGGAAGTGACATATTTATGCTTAACTGTAGCCCCAGACATACGCCAACAAAGACGTGTGAAGGATGGAACAGGGAAATTCCGCACTCAAAAATTCAGTTTGACCGAGCTACACAACTCTATAAAGAATGCTATCAAACCCGATGAATCCGTACAGGATAACATTAATGAACTTTTGTTTGCGGCACTGGTGTGATCTCGGTCTTATGTTGATCTGAGAATGACAAAAACAGTTCAATTTTCTCAAAAATTTTGTGCTATTTTCAAAAATTGCATTTAAAAAATCATCAAATCGTTGCACGTGTCGTTTTCGTATTTCCTGATCGGAAAAACCTATAAATTGATATATTACACGCCTTATTTTCTCTCATTTGGTCAGAAATGCATAAAAATATCATTTTTTGGTCAGCATTTTGAATAAATTAAAGTTTCAGGGGTCAAAAGTCATCGGAGGTAAAAAAAAAAAAAAAAATTCCAACGTTTTCAGATTCAGCATCGAAAATGGCCATAGAAAATGCTATGCGAAGACACTTAACTGAAAAAAAACTTCATTATTTACCCAACCCTTCTAATTATATTCAAATTCCCAGAAACTATCTGTCCACAAAGACCATATAAAAAGGGGAAGACGAATATGCACAGTCATTTTCCAAAATGTCTTTTATTATATCTTCACTAAGAGTTTTAAGAAATTTACCATAATTGAATAAGGATTGTCCTATGGTCTTAGTGAAAGTGAAATAAACCTTCAATGGGGTTCGCTCCCGAACTTTATCTGGTAATAAACTCTCCACATGAGTATCCCTAAAAATAAAACGAAGCCAAAGCCTATTTATCTGCTTGCTGGAAAAAATAACAAATTAAGAACTCGTGGATCCCATCAACTTAGGAGTAAACTTCTTTGTCAGAATCCTGTTACAAAAGGTTTCAATCAAAAACGAGCACATGTCAAATGAACCTGCAAAACTCCATAGAATATTCGCTTAGACTTGTTTGGAACATTATCTTTGAAGAACATAAAAATCATGAAAAGCCTTTCCTTCATAAAAATACCTTTAAGTTTATCAAATATCTCTGAAATTTCCATTTTTGGAGACGTATGACAAAGACTACGATGCCTATGACCTCTGGGTTTCCTTCTGATTGGATTAGCAAAATACTCGTTCCTGAAAACATTACCTGAGAAACTGACCAAGTACCTTGTACCCTGTCATTAAGGCCCAAAGGATAGATCGCACAAGCATAGTGTCCTAATCCAAAAGTCCTCTTTGCGTCCCAGCTCAACATTACACTCCTCTTTATTATCAAAATCATTAACATTAACTAAATCTAGAATTTGAAGAGAACAACGACTAAAAGCATTCCCACTTCAATGAAATAATTATATAAATATGTCAATACCAAACGATACAGCAGAACTCTGTCCATTGAAACATTGCTGTAAACATTGAGAAGTTTTAGCAACATATTGCAATCCCCATTCTCCACAAGTGAGAAGATAAATAATGTACTTTGATTTACATCCCAACAAACATTCACAATCAACAGCAAAAGTCTTACCTGTCACATGACAGACAAAAGTTTCACAAGGTCTAAAAAACTTTACAACACAAACATCTAGGAGGAATTACACTTTTTAAAAGAGCTCACCATCATTGGACCTCTTGTTTAGTGGCCCATTACCACCTACCTCTGCTGCTTGCGTCCACGCACCATGATGGGCCACTTGTTCTGTGGCCTATGGTGCCATACTTGCCTGTTTCATGGACTGAATCTAATTGCAGCCCTGCACCACAACTGCTCCACCACCATCACCGTGCTAATGGACTGCCCCCTTTGCTGCATCCTCGTGCCAGCTTCATACCAGCCTCATGACACTCACTCTGCTCCACTTCTTGTGCCATTGGATGCCCTCACCATGAACTGCACAAACACAGCTTGGTGGAAGAAGTGGCTCAGTTCTTGTTGGTTTTTGCTTTTCTCATTTTTGTTTAGAAGGCCACAAAGTTTATGGCCTGTATGCCAGTCACAGACAGAGCCAATTTGATTTTGTTCGGTGTGCTGGCGAAGGGCATGAAGAGCATGAAGCTGGCAAGAAGTCAACTGGTGTCCCCTCCTCAATTTTCGTTTTGAATTTCTATAGGTCCTGGGTCAAAGTCTGTAAATATTTGATTAATTGTATTTGTACAAACTTGATTATGCCCACTGGTTATGTGTTGAGTTTTCAAAAATTCCGGCAATACCACGTTTCAGCATAGGGTTGTCATACGAGTCAGTTAGGCAGCTGCCAACGCAGTTATGCAGGACATCTTTAGTGTAAATTGTCACACACATAACCTGGATAGCCTTAGGGTTTTAAGTAGCATAGGGGATAATTCTCTATGCACATGGGGTTGTAAATTTGTTAATTGTTTGAGAAGTTGGTAAATTGTTGATTCGAAAACAATGGACTTGCGGATGAGTCTGAAGAAAGAGGGAGCGGGGGGTTGCGGTTTTGAGAAACCGCGATTGTAAATGTGCGCTCATGACATGTAGGTCCTTCAGCGTAGTTATTTCATAGAGAAATGTTTAGAAGAGTCCCTTACCTTTAGATGGATCAGTGGGATCTAAACTGCATTGGAATGGGTACATTAGGATTCACCTCCTACTTTTCTTTTGCACATGGAAGGTTGGCGGCAAGGCATTGGCAGCCATTTGATGCGGGCATGTGCTGATCCCTTCCTTACATTCCATTTATCCTTAATTTCCCTCTCTTTTCTTTATCATTAATTTCCTCTCTCCCTTTTTTTCGTACCACCACACACCACATGCACTTTTATTTAAGGCCCGGTCACACCTTGACGTTTTAGCCAGCGATGGCAACGTATTAAAATGTATCTAAA
>BROF01006154.1:22894-38208 GCA_024346535.1 Eptatretus burgeri
TCTCTTCTTTCTTTATTTATTTTATTCTTTCTTCCTCCTTCTCCTCCTTTTATTCCTATTTGTTAAATTGTAATTTTGTAATTTTGTTTCATTGCTTTTATGCACCAATGGTTGATGTAATTATTTTATTATTTTTTATATTTTGTGTTAATAAAAGGACTTCATAAGTCAAAAGTCTGTCTCTCTCTTTCTCTGTCTCTCTTTCTCTGTCTCGCCCCAAACTGGCAGTCTGTGAGCTGGGTGTAGTGTCATGGTGGCTGTGTGGTTTTGTTGAGCTGGGAGCTTCCTTTGCTGTTGGTTGTTCCCCACTTTCGCATCTTTGGTTTACCCCCTTTCGCATTGTTCTCACCCCCACACCCTTGTTTGTTCGGTTAATATCGACATTATTCGTGTTTCATTCCTTTTGTGATGAAACTGCTCCTCCTGTGTTATTCTTTCCTTCATAGAGTGAGGACGTGAGGACGGCGAGGGGTTGGGGTGAGGGGTAAGGGGATGAAGCACTTGATGCATGGGTAAATTTGTCTTCCTTTCGTTCTCCTTCTCACCCAAAGTTTTTGGCAAATACGATGACTAATTGGTCCGCCACAGCAAATACGATGACTAATTGGTCCATCACAGCAAATACGATGACTAATTGGTCCGACACAGCAAATACGATGACTAATTGGTCCGTCACGGCAAATACGATGACTACTTGGTCTGTCACGGCAAATACGATGACTACTTGGTCCGACACAGCAAATACGATGACTACTTGGTCTGTCACGGCAAATACGATGACTACTTGGTCCGACACAGCAAATACAATGACTAATTGGTCCGTCACGGCAAATACGATGACTACTTGGTCCGACACAGCAAATACGATGACTACTTGGTCTGTCACGGCAAATACGATGAATAATTGGTTCGTCATGGCAAATATGATGAGTAATTGGTCTGACACAGCAAACATGATGACTAATTGGTCCATCACGGCAAATATGACGAATCGGTTCGACACGGCAAAGATGATGACGATTTGGTCCGTCACGGCAAATACTAATTGGTCCATCAGCGAAGTGACGGGTTGGCTCTGTCGTAACAAAATAAAAGTGTGAATGAAGGAAATTGATGAATACATTTGATTTATTTATCAAAATGACGTCATAATCAAAATAGACGGAATGAACAGAACGTTAATCGAGGTTTGTTAACCAAAGGGGAGAAGAAAAGACAAACTGACGTTTTGGACATTCACCCCTCTTTTACTCTGGATGATAGTTGAATGATCAATACGATACATTCTACTTTCTTCAGAAGGTTTTTCCCACGGTGGTTAAATCGTTTTCCCACGGTGGTTAAATTTTTTCTGACGGTGGTGAGTGTTTTCCCACGGTGGCTAAATTGTTTTCTCATGTTGGTTAAATTGTTTTCTCATGTTGGTTCAATTGTTGTTCCACGGTGGTTATATTATTTTCCCACGGTGGTTCAATTGTTTAATCATGTTGGTTAAATTGTTTTTCCATGGAGGTAAAATTGTTTTCCCATGGTGGTTAAATTGTTTTCTCATGTTGATTAAATTGTCTTCCCACGGTGGTTAAATTGTTTTTTCCACGGTGGTTATATTGTTTTCCCATGGTGGTTAAATTGTTTTCTCATGTTGATTGAATTAAATTCCCACGGTGGTTAAATTGTTTTTTCCACGGTGGTTATATTGTTTTCCCATGGTGGTTAAATTGTTTTCTCATGTTGATTAAATTGTCTTCCAACGGTGGTGAACACACCTCGATGTTCCAACATCACCCTCACCATATTTATAATTATAATTATATAATTATATGAACAGAGAAAGTGTTTGAATTGTTTCCATGAAATGTTGAACTAATTACAGGAACCTCTTGATTTACACCATCGTTGTGTTCTTGAAGAGAATCGTGTAAATGAAAAACGTGTAAATTTAAACTAATTTCCCCAAAATAAATCATGTAACAGGTGAAGGTTCGGGGGAGTGCTGCGTCAGTCCTCATTGTTATTGTTACAGTGGATTATTTTATTTAAATTGTAATGTTTAAGATATGAATAATGAAACATTGTGCAAACACCACTGTGTACTTTTGTATTTAATAAATAACTAAAAACAGAAAAATTAAATAAAGGGGATGTCAACACTACATTACTTGCTGCTGTTAATGTGTTGTTTGTGGAAGTGATGAGGTGAAGGAGGTGGAGGAGTTATAGAGGAGGGGGATCATCTGTGTCACGTGACCTTGACGAAGATGGTGATGTTGAGAGCTCCTCCTGGTACGAGTCCAGCAATTCCTCCACATCACCCTCGTCCACCTCATCAAAGCCGACAGTGTTGGCCATTTTGAAGATGTTACGTCGTGCTTTGGACAAATCATTATTCAGGTTGAAACCCTTGAAGCCGTGAACACATTGAGGGGAAACTTTCCCCCATACTCCATTCATGGAGGAACGGGTGATTTCCCTCCAAGACTCCTCAACATCACAAAGAACATCCCTTGTGGTGAAGACCTTCCAGAATTCCTTTACAATCATCTGATTATTATCAGTTGATTTCACCAGGTTTATAAATGTTATTGGGAGATAACACACCTTGAATGTATCAATCACTCCCTGGTCCATGGGCTCATTTAGAGTTGTCGTGGTTGGGTGGAAGAAACACAATCTCCATGTTTGCTCCTGGATGGATGTTGGATGAGTTGGGGAATTATCGAGGAGGATGAGAATTATAAAATTCAAATTCTCCTTCTCACAATATTCCTTCAACTCGGTAACAAGATGGGAGATAAAATATTCACAAAACATTTTATTTGTTGTGGTGGATTTACATCCTTGCGTATTGATATGTAGTGAGGAATAAAGTAGTTCCTGGCCCGCCATTTCCGGTCCCTGTCGTGATTTGGTCGAGCTCCACTTAATCCTGTTACACACGGAATACCTGTTGTCCAGCCCTTGGTATTTGAATACCGATGAACAGGCAGACATTTTTTAACACATCCCTTCATATCCCTGGGATTTTCTGAATGGTAAACCATGAACGGTTTCAATGTACAATCACCTTCAGCGTCTCCTCCCAACATCAGCGTGAAGAGATCTTTCTCTCCTTTAAACCCCCCCAGGTGTGGTCTTCTCCTCACGAGAAATGTACCTCCCACGTGACGTCCTCTTCCAAAACAGACCCGTCTCATCAATGTTGAACATTTGTTTTGGAGAATATCCACCTTCCTCCATCATGGAACCTTCTCGGCGGTCTCGGTGTGGGCAGCAGCATCCTCTCCAGTCATTCTGATGTTGTGGTAGTTGTAACTCTTCCGGAAGTTCCAAAACTACCAACAACTATCAGTAAACGTCTTCACTTCACCTTCATATCAGCTGTACGATCATCTCTTTCATCCCGTCCGAAAACATCCATTTTAACTTCATCACTGAAGATCTTCCTCCGTCTTGTGTTCACACTACCAACCTCGCTACACCAGGGACGCTTTCCAGTGATGATTACAAAGGGTTCACTTATTACAGAGGAACAATTCACACACAAAATGGTGAACACGTGACCAAACGGACGAACCGAACATGGAGGGTTTCAGGAAATGAGGGACGGGAAGGCGGGAAAACGAGGAGGAGGGAGGAAATCTATGAATCCCACATCATCTCTTATAACGATCACGTGTTCATGGTGTTCAGAGTGTAAATTAAATCAGAGCATCACTCACACACTCGAATCGTGTAATTACAAACACTCGTGAAGGTAAATTAGAGAATGGTGTAAATAACAGGCCGCACTACTCCAAAAACGCGCGAACAGAGCACGAGGAAAAGGGAGTTTACAGGAAATTAAACATGGAGTTTATTTATAAACCTGTGATGGGAATTCACTCATCCATGTTCAGCGAAACAGAAGAACAAGAAGAACAAAAACATCAATGACAGTTCAGGACTCACTCAAGATCCTCCAAGTTGTTGATGATCTTCAGGTCCCTCAGGATGGGCCCAGACTTGGTGCTCAGGTTACATCTCTCTAACCTGTGAAGAGATAAAAACTCCAAGGAGTGAAACAAAGAAACATCAGTAAAAAGTTCTCGATAAACGAGTTCTCGTAGAAGGATCTTTGTTACAGGTTAAGAGATAATTAAATAACCTGAAAATGAACAGGTTGAAGGTCACGTGACCGATAATAGAGCAAACCCCCTTTCCGTGAGACATCGTCCCCTGGATCGTGGGAACAAGTTTGTATAAAAGAGAAATAAATCAATAAAACATCTCAATGAACAGGTTCGAGTTATATTAACGGGGGAGGGGGGGAATGGGGAGGGGTGGGGGAAATGGGGACAGAACGGCGAGGGGTGGGGGGAAATGGGGACGGAATGGTGTGGCGAGGTAAGTTCTGCTCACTTGGTTTGTTTGTGTTAAGTTTGAATGTTTGTTGAAGAAGCTAATGAGGTGAAAAACTGGATAAATTCACTTTCAATCAGAGCGAGAGAGAGAGAGAGAGAGAGAGACAGAGACACACATGTAGAGAGGTTTGTCCAGGAATCTCAATCAGTGGTTGATTTTGTTGTTTGATCCACGACGGTGTTTCAAGACCCTGATTGGCTGATCAGTGATGACAAGGAACCCCTCAGTGTTTAATTTCTCCCCTTGGTTACGTCACAATCGATCATCTCATGTTCTCGGTCCAAACAGTGTTTCTGTTACAATAACTATTCTACAAGAAGGGATATTTTACATGGGGGGTTGTACCCCCAGCTTTTCCCCATCCCATCCCTTGGTGTGGGACCCAAGGGTCCATTTAAAAATTCCGTTCACATATTGGTGGAAATTCCTTAAATTATCATAAATACACGAAGGGGACCCTGTGAACTCGACATGACCGGGTGTCACGTTCTCGAGGTGCACACTACCAAACTATGACGTAATCTTCCCATGAGGGTACAATTATGTTTTTTGAGACTTTTTTTAATAACCCTTATATTAAATAATTCCACTGATAATGATACAAAACGATGATATTTCTTCCAAATGGACATAATGATGATACTCAGTGAAATAATGAAACAATATTTAAATATCTGAGAATTTATTATCATCACAATCACAAATATTAATAAATATTATAAATTACATTTCGTTTTTTCCCGTTGGGATCCAGTTTAATTATTTATAACTAACCAGGTGTGTGTTCAATATGGAAGGTTCATACAGGTGAACAATCCTCTATTATTACCGAATATAATAACATCAAACACTCGTGACATATCAAAAACAATCAAACATTGGAAACAACAATGTAAAATACCCCCCTCCTACCCCCTACCACCGCCACCCCTAAACCCCCAACCCACCCTTCAACCCGTCCCCCCCCTCATCCTCCACCCCTCAGCCTTTATATTACAAGGAATTAAAAGGAAATTTTTTTCACACGAGGAGGCCATTCGGCCCATCATGCCTGCACCACACCAATACCAGATAAATAAATCCGTTGATTCCCCTTCAGTTCATGTGGAGTCATTTGGTTGCTGCACTGGAACTCATTTCATCGACCTCAGAAGGATGACAGGCTGAGTCAAACCCCTGGTGTTTATTCAACGAGACAGGGCTTGTACTCAGGACCCGAGGATCAAAAGCCACCACCCCAACCACCAATCCAACACAATAACCACCAAGCCACCACCCTAACCACCAATCCAACACAATAACCACCAAGCCAACACCCTAACCACCAAGCCAACACCAAAACCACCAAGCCAACACCCAAACCACCAAGCCAACACCATAACCACCAAGCCAACACCATAACCACCAAGCCAACACCTAAACCACCAAGCGAACACCCTAACCAACAAGACAACACCATAATCACCAAGCCAACACTATAACCACCAAGCCACCACCCTCACCACCAAGCCAACAACAGGTGTTTTTCATTCCATGGCGACAAAATGTGGAGAAATTCCGACACTCCAAGTATTATTGTGATAATCATTATTATTATGATTATTATATTTGTAATTATTATGATTGTCATCATGATTTTGATGACCCAGAATATATAGTAAGTAATGTTTAGTGTTATTTGGTTTGTATAACCCTGTATGTGTTTGTAGGAAACGAAATCACAGTTTGTACACGAATCCCCTCCATCATGATGTTTATTTATATCCGTGACCTTCATCTTCATCAGATTCTTCTTCATCAAACATATTGTGGTTATTGTTGTTGAGGCACTCAGTCTGCAACCACACGGAGCACCGCAAGGTCCGCTGTGTTTTCTACCTGTGCAGCGTGGGGACACACCTTTGTTTGTTTTACATGTACATGGTGATACCTGTGTGCAGGTGGATAGTCCAGGTTGTCAAAAAACGATGAAGATGTGACACAGACATGACGGTCCAAACGATCTCTTCATTCGAAGTTTTCTCGTTTTTCGTTCATGTGTTCGAAGAACAGAGATCTATTGCGATACCCCCGGCGTGAGCGTGAAAATGTTAAAGTTTTTGGTGCAAGTTATTTCCTTTCTAATGTTTTTATCCACCACACTATTTTTTACTGATTACAATATACAAATACATATATTGCTTTAAAATTATTTGGATCAGACTTCACTGCAATGCTTTATAAAAAATATTATTAGACTCGTCTTTTAAAAACGATAAATGTATAAACAGGTGAGCATTGGGTGGCTTTGGCACCAACTCTGGTTAAAATAAGATCAATCCCCTAAAAATACTCCTATTACACCCCATAACAACTCCCCACCCCCCTTTCCCCGTAACAACCCCCCTTCCCCCCTCCCATTACACCCCGTAACAACCCCCACCCTCCACCCCCCCTCTCTGAAGGTGCACCTTCGGCACCACGTGGTACGATCACCTGAGTTCGACACCTCGGGTCCAGCATTGGTGTTTAAATGGTGTAAATGGATCATTCGGGGTTTGGACCCAAACTGATCCACAAACGTCACGTTGAGAGTTCAGGTCCAACTTGATGTTTTCTTCTTCTTCTTCAACGTTACAACTTCACTCTTCACTTTAACCCTCATTTACTAAGGTCCACAAACATATCGATCACGTGATCTCAGAGAACATTCTTCGTTCCCTTTTTCATTTACGAACCTTCACCAAAAGAGAATGAAACGTTGAATGTTCAGAATGATTTACGGAAAGCCGTTTTTCATTCATCCGAGAGGTGCATCAATCATTGTTCCTCATTCCCTCTTCATTCACCCCAATGATCCCCAACACAGAACCAGCTGGCCCTTCCATTCCCCTCTCTGAACACAAGTGAAGTACAAAGTTCAACCAAAGGTTCATAATGGAGGTCAAGGTCCACCTGGAGAACGTCAAGGACACGATCAGGAATTATGACGTCACGATGTTTTTATTTCCCCCCAAAATCCCCTTCCCACTCACCTGAGGGTTCGTAACTTTGTTTGTGATTTCAGACCCTCCATCAACCCCCCCAACCCCTCATCACCGATGGGATTCCGACTCAAACTGATGGTAAAGGAGGGAAAGAGAAAAACCCTGAGATTATCATTCTGTAAACAACATGGAAAACCTTGGGAATACTTTCACCATTTCGATAGTTATGTTTATAAATCATATCAACACCAGATAATGATGGGATTATAATCCAGTCCCTCCACATAAACAATTATATAATGATGGGAATATAATCCAGTCCCTCCACACAAACAATTATATAATTATGGGATTATAACCCAGTCCTTCCACATAAACAATTATATAATAATGGGATTACAACCCAGTCCCTCCACATAAACCTTGACATAATTATGGGATTATAATCCAGTCCCTCGACATAAACCATTACATAATTTTGAGATTATAACCCAGTCCGTCTCAAAAACAATTACATAATTATGGGATTATAACCCAGTCCCTCTCTCAAAACAATTATATAATTATGGGATTATAACCCAGTCCCTCTCCATAAACCATGACATAATTATGGGAATATAACTCAGTCCCTCCACATAAACAATTATATAATTATGGGATTATAACCCAGTCCCTCTGATAATTCTATAATTATTGGATTACAACGCAGTCCCTATTAATAAACAATTTTATAATTCTGGGATGATAACCCAGTCCCTCGACAAAAACCATGACATAATTATGGGATTATAACCCAGTCCCTCTCCATGAACAATTATATAATTATGGTATTATAACTCAGATCCTCTTCAGAAACCATTACTTAATTATGGGATTATATCCCAGTCCCTTCACATGAACCATTTCATAATTATGGGTTGAAAAGCAAGTCCCTCTCCATAAACCATGACATAATGATGGGATTATAATCAAGTCCCTCCACATAAACAGCAACACAATTATGGGATGATAACCCAGTCCCTCCTAAAACAATGATATAATTCTGGGATTGAAACCCAGTTCCTCCATATAAATAATTATATTATGATGTGATTATAACCCAGTGATTATAACCCAGTCGCTTCATATAAATAATTACAAAATTATGTGATTGTAACCCAGTACCTTCACATGAACCAAGACATAATTATGGGATTCTAACCCAGTCCCTCTCCATAAACAACTCCATAATTATGGGATAACAACCCAGACCCTCCTCATAAACCATTACATAATTATGGGATTATAACCCAGTCCGTCTGTGAACAATTACATAATTATGGGATTATAAACCAGTCCGTCTATAAACAAGTCCATAATTATGGGATTATAACCCAGTCCCTCTCTCAAAACAATTATATAATTATGGGATGACAAACCAGTCCCTCCACATTAACAATTATATAGTTATGGGATTATAACCCTGGCCCTCTCCATAAACAATTATATAATTATGGGATTATAACCCAGTTCCTCTCCAGAAACAATTATATAATTATGGGATTATTAACCAGTCCCTCCACAAAAACCATTCCCTAATCAGGGGATTAGAACCCATTCCCTCCACATAAACCATGACATAATTATGGGATTATAACCCAGTCCCTACACATAAACCATGACATAATTATGGGATTATAACCCAGTTCCTCCATAGAAACCAAAACATAATTATGGGATTATAATCCATTCACTCTCCATGAACAATTGTATAATTATGGGATTATAATCCATCTCTCCATAAACAATTCTATAATTGTGGGATTATAACCCAGTCCTTCTCCATAAACAATTATACAATTGTGGGATTATGACTCAGTCTCTCTCCATAAACAATTCTATAATTGTGGGATTATAACCCTCGCCTTCCCCATAAACAATTATATAATTATGGGATGATAACACAAGTTCCTCGACACAATTATTTCATTATGGGATGATAACCCAGTCCCTCCACATAAACAATGATATAATTATGGGATTACAACCCAGTCCCTCGACATAAACCATGACATAATTATGGGATGATAACCCAATCCCTCCGATAAACAATTATATGATGATGGGTTGACAAACCAGTCCATCCAAAAAACCATGACATAATGATGGGATTATAAAACAATTCCTCTCTATAAACAATTCTATAATTATGTGATTACAACCCAGTCCCTCCACATAAAGCATGACATAATTAAGGGATTATAACCCAGTTCCTCTCCATAAACAATTCCATAATTATGGGATTATAACCCAGTCCCTCTCCATAAACAATTCTATAATTATGGGATTATAACCTCGTCCCTCTATATTAACAATTCTATAATTCTGGGATTATAACCCAGTCCCTCTCCATAAACAATTCTATAATTATGGGATTATAAACCAGTCCCTCTCCATAAACAATTCTAAAATTATGGGATTAAACCCAGTCCTCCACATAAACCATGACATAATTATGAGATTATAATCCAGTCCCTCCACATAAACAATGACATAATTATGGGATTACATCCCAGTCCCTCCACATAAACCATGACATAATTATGGGATTATAATCCAGTCCCTCGACATAAACCATTACATAATTTTGGGATTATAACCCAGTCCGTCTCAAAAACAATTACATAATTATGTGATTATAACCCAGTCCCTCTCCATAAAGCATTACATAATAATGGGATGATAACCCAGTCCCTCTCCAGAAACAATTATATAATTATGGGATTATAACCGAGTCCCTCTCTCTCAACAAAGATAAATTATGGGATTATAACCCAGTCCCTCTCTATAAACAATTATATAATGATGATATGACAACCCAGTCCCTCCACATAAACAATTTTATAATTATGGTATTAGAACCCAGTCCCTCTCTATAAACAATTCTATTATTATGTGATTACAACCCAGTCCCTCCACATAAAGCATGACATAATGAAGGGATTATAACCCAGTTCCTCTCCATAAACAATTCCATAATTATGGGATTATAACCCAGTCCCTCTCCATAAACAATTCTATAATTATGGGATTATAACCACATCCCTCTTTCTAAACAATTCTATAATTCTGGGATTATAACCCAGTCACTCTCCATAAACAATTCTATAATTATGAGATTATAAACCAGTCCCTCTCCATAAACAATTCTATAATTATGGGATTACAACCCAGTCCCTCCACATAAACCATGACATAATTATGGAATTATAATCCAGTCCCTCCACATAAACATGACATAATTATGGGATTACAACCCAGTCCCTCCACATAAACCATGACATAATTATGGGATTATAATCCAGTCCCTCGACATAAACCACTACATAATTTTGGGATTATAACCCAGTCCGTCTCAAAAACAATCACATAATTATGGGATTATAACCCAGTCCCTCTCTCAAAACAATTATATAATTATGGGATTATAACCCAGTCCCTCTCCATAAAGCATTACATAATAATGGGATGATAACCCAGTCCCTCTCCAGAAACAATTATATAATTATGGGATTATAACCGAGTCCCTCTCTCTCTCAACAAAGATAAATTATGGGATTATAACCCAGTCCCTCTCTATAAACAATTATATAATGATGATATGACAACCCAGTCCCTCCACATAAACAATTATATAATTATGGGATTATAACCCAGTCCCTCTCTAGAAACAATTCTATAATTATGTGATTACAACCCAGTCCCTCAACATAAAGCATGACATAATTAAGGGATTATAACCCAGTTCCTCTCCATAAACAATTCCATAATTATGGGATTATAACCTAGTCCCTCTCCATAAACAATTCTATAATTATTGGATTATAACCTCGTCCCTCTATATAAACAATTCTATAATTCTGGGATTATAACCCAGTCCCTCTCCATAAACAATTCTATAATTATGGGATTATAAACCAGTCCCTCTCCATAAACAATTCTATAATTATGGGATTACAACCCAGTCCCTCCACATAAACCATGACATAATTATGGGATTATAATCCAGTCCCTCCACACAAACAATGACATAATTATGGGATTACAACCCAGTCCCTCCACATAAACCATGACATAATTATGGGATTATAATCCAGTCCCTCGACATAAACGATTACATAATTTTGGGATTATAACCCAGTCTGTCTCAAAAACAATTACATAATTATGGGATTATAACCCAGTCCCTCTCTCACAACAATTATATAATTATGGGATTATAACCCAGTCCCTCTCCATAAAGCATTACATAATAATGGGATGATAACCCAGTCCCTCTCCAGAAACAATTATATAATTATGGTATTATAACCGAGTCCCCCTCTCTCAACAAAGATAAATTGTGGGATTATAACCCAGTCCCTCTCTATAAACAATTATATAATGATGATATGACAACCCAGTCCCTCCACAGAAACAATTATATAATTATGGGATTATAACCCAGTCCCTCTCTCTAAACAATTATATAATTATGGGATAACAACTCAGTCCCTCCAAATAAACAATTATATAATTATGGGATTATAACCCAGTCCCTCTGATAATTCTATAATTATAGGATTATAACGCAGTCCCTCTCCAGAAACAATTATATAATTATGGGATAATCACCCAGTCCCTCTCCAAAAACAATTTTATAATTCTGGGATGATAACCCAGTCCCTCTGTATGAACAATTATATAATTATGGCATTATAACTCAGATCCTCTTCAGAAACCATTACATAATTATGGGATTATATCCCAGTCCCTTCACATGAACCATTTCATAATTATGGGTTTATAACCAAGTCCCTCCTAAAACAATGATATAATTCTGGGATTGAAACCCAGTTCCTCCGTATCAATAATTATATAATTATAACCCAGTGATTATAACCCAGTCGCTTCATATAAATAATTACAAAATTATGTGATTGTAACCCAGTACCTTCACATCAACCATGACATAATTATGGGATTCTAACCCAGTCCCTCTCCATAAACAACTCCATAATTATGGGATAAATACCCAGACCCTCCACATAAACCATTACATAATTATGGGATTATAAGACAGTCCGTCTGTAAAAATTACATAATTATGGGATTATAAACCAGTCCATCAAAAACAATTACATAATTATGGGATTATAACCCAGTCCCTCTCTGAAAACAATTATATAATTATGGGATGACAAACCAGTCCCTCCACATAAACAATTATATAGTTATGGGATTATAACCCAGACCCTCTCCATAAACAATTATATAATTATGGGATTATAACCCTGTTCCTCTCCAGAAACAATTATATAATTATGGGATTATTAACCAGTCCCTCCACAAAAACCATTCCCTAATTATGGGATTATAACCCATTCCCGCCACATAAACCATGACATAATTATGGGATTATAACCCAGTCCCTCCACATAAACCATGACATAATTATGGGATTATAACCAAGTTCCTCCACGTAAACCAAAACATAATTATGGGATTATAACCCATTCACTCTCCATGAACAATTATATAATTATGGGATTATAACCCATCTCTCCATAAACAATTCTGTAATTGTGGGATTATAACCCAGTCCTTCTCCATAAACAATTATACATTTAGGGGATTATGACTCAGTCCCTCTCCATAAACAATTCTATAATTGTGGGATTATAACCCTGGCCTTCCCCATAAACAATTATATAATTATGGGAGTATAACCCAGTCGCTCACCATAAACAATTATATAATTTTGGGATGATAACCCAGTTCCTCGACACACAATTATTTCATTATGGGAAGATAACACAGTCCTTCCACATAAACAATGATATAATTATGGGATGATAACCTGGTCCCTCCACATAAAACATTACATAATAAAGGGATTATAACCCAGTCCCTCCGTTGAACAATTATATCATTATGGGATTATTACCAAGACCTCCACGTAAACAGCAACACAATGATGGGATTATAACCCAGTCTCTCCTAAAACAATGATATAATTATGTGATTATAACCCAGCCCCTCCACATGAAGAATTATATAATTATGTTATTATAACCCAGTTCCTCCATATGAATAATTATATAATTATCTGATTATAACCCAGTCCCTCCACATAAACAAGGACATAATTATGGAATTATAGCCTCGGCCCACTCCCGAAACAATTCTATAATTATGGGATTTTTTCCCCAGTCCCTCTCCAGAAACAATTATATAATTTTGGGTTAGAGCCCAGTTCCTCTCCACAAACACATATAATTCTGGGATCACAACCTCGTCCCTCTCCAAAAACAATTTTATAATTATGGGATTACAACCCAGTCCCTCTCCAAAAACAATTATATAATAATGGGATTATAACCCAGTACCTCCACATAAACCATTACATAGTTATGGGATTATAACCTTGTCCCTCTCCATAAGCAATTATATGATTGTGGGATGACAACCCAGTCCTTCCACATAAACAATTATATAATTATGGGATATTAATCTCGTCCCTCTCCATAAACAATTATATAATTATTGGTTATCACCCAGTCCCTCCACATAAACCATGACATAATGATGGTATTATAACCCAGTCCCTCCACATAAACCATTACATAATTATGGGATTATAACCCATCCCTCTCCATGAACATTTATATAATTATGGGATTATAACCTCGTCCCTCTCCATAAACAATTTAATAAGTATTGGTTATCACCCAGTCCCTCCACATAAACCATTACATAATTAGGGGGTTATAACCCTGTCCCTCTCCATGAACAATTATATAATTATGGGATTATAACCCAGTCCCTCCACATAAACCAATGTATAATTGAGGGATTATAACCCACTCCCTCTCCATAAACAATTCTCGAATGATGGGATTAAAACCCAGTTCCTCTCCATAAACAATTACATAACTATGGGATTATAACCCAGTTCTCACCATAAACAATTATATAATTATTGGTTATAGCCCAGTCCCTCCACAAAAACCATGATATAATTATGGGATTATAACCCAATCCCTCTCCATAAACCATTACATAATTATGGGATTATAACCCAGTTCCTCTCCATAAACAATTACATAATATTTGGTTTTAATCCAGTCCCTCCACATAAACCATTACATCGTTTTGGGTTTATAACCCAATCCCTCTTCATAAACCATTCCATAATTATGGGATTATAACCCAATCCCTCTCCATAAGACTTTATATAATTATGGTATTATAACCCAGTCCCTCCACATAAACCATGACATAATTATGGGATTATAACCCAGTCGCTCTGTATGAACAATTCTATAATTATGGGATTATCACCCAGTCCCTCGACATAAACCATGACATAATTATGGGATTATAACCCAATCCCTATCCAGAAACCATAACATAATTATGGGATTATAACCCAATCGCTCTCCATAAACCATTACATAATTATGGGATGAAACCCAGTCCCTCTCCATAAACAATTACATAATATTTGGTTATAACCCAGTACCTCCACATAAACCATTACATAATTTTGGTTTTATAACCCAGTTCCTCTCTAAAAACATTACATAATTATGGGTTTATAACCCAGTTCCTCTCCATAAACCATAACATAATTATGGGTTTATAACCCAGTCCCTCCTCAAAAACCATTACATAATTCTCGGTTTATAACCAAGTCCCTCCACAAATGGAATGGAATTGAGTCCGGTCAGTTTCGATGTGTGACCTGCGACAGGTACCATGTAAACCTGTACTAACCTGTTCCATGGTCGGGTTGTCGGCGACTAAACCGTCTCCCCCACCAGGTTTTGTGGTGAGGGGGATGTTTGGATATGGACACCCAGCAGGATTAAAAACAAAACCTGTCAAAGGGCGGAGGAGCTCCTTGTGAGCCAACGGCCATCCATA
>BROF01006156.1:1753-31908 GCA_024346535.1 Eptatretus burgeri
CCCACACCGACGATTCCGCATCGCCTCATTCCCACACCGACGATTCCGCATCGCCTCATTCCCACACCAACGATTCCGTATTTCCTCTTTAGTTTCCCAGACCAATGATTCTGTGTCACCTCCTCCCTCTTCCATCGACTTATTCTCTTTCTTTATCTTCTCTTCATTATCACCTTGTCATTGTTTCTGTGCAGATATGGCGACCAATTACCGCGACCCTTTATTATCCCATTGTCCCAGCGACTGGGTTCCATTATCTTATCCATCTTTATTTCCTCTACTCTTACTCCACGCGGTTGGAAACAGGTTGGTACCTTCTATTCCTTTTTCCAGTTGTTTGCAAAGTCTGGTTTATTTTCAATAAAACTGCATTGGAATAAGTTTGTGATTCATTTACAACTTATCCGAACACATCTTATGTTATGGGTGGAATTGTGATTGTGGTGGTTTATCATCGATGTACACTTAGTTGTTGAAATGGTGATTGTGGTGGTTTTATCGTTGATGTGATTGTAGTGGTTTTATCATAGATGTACACGTTGTTGATGTGATGGTGATTGTGGTAGTTTTATCATCGATGTACACTTGGTTGTTGTAATGGTGATTGTGGTGGTTTTATCATTGATGTACACGTTGATGTGATGGTGATTATGGTGGTTTTATCATTGATGTGATGGTGATTGTGGTGGTTTTATCATTGATGTGATGGTGATTGTGGTGGTTTTATCATTGATGCACATGTTGATGTGATGGTGATTGTGGTGGTTTTATCATAGATGTACACGTTGTTGATGAGATGGTGATTGTGGTGGTTGTATCATGGATGTACACGTTGTGATGGTGATAGTGGTGGTTTTATCATAGATGTACACGTTGTTGATGGGATGGTGATTGTGGTGGTTTTATCATTGATCTACGCGTTGATGTGATGGTGATTGTGGTGGTTGTATCATGGATCTACACGTTGTGATGGTGATTGTGGTCATTTTATCATCAATGTACATTTTGTTGATGTAATGGTGATTGTGGTTTTATCATGGATGTACACGTTGTTGATGTCATGGTGATTGTGGTAGTTTTATCATCGATGAACACGCTGATGTCAGTGATTGTGGTGGTTTTATCATCGATGTACACGTTGTTGATGTGATGGTGATTGTGGTGGTTTTATCATCGATGTACACTTGGTTGTTTTATCATTGATGTACATGTTGATGTGATGGTGATTATGGTGGTTTTATCATTCATGTACACGTTGATGTGATGGTGATTGTGGTGGTTTTATCATATATGTACACGTTGATGGGATGGTGATTGTGGTGGTTTTATCATTGATCTACGCGTTGATGTGATGGTGATTGTGGTGGTTGTATCATGGATCTACGTGTTGTGATGGTGATTGTGGTCATTTTATCATCAATGTACATTTTGTTGATGTCATGGTGATTGTGGTGGTTTTATCATGGATGTACACGTTGTTGATGTCATGGTGATTGTGGTAGTTCATCGATGTACATGGTGTTGATGTGATGGTGATTGTGGTGGTTTTATCATCGATGCACACGTTGATGTAATTGTGATTGTGGTGGTTTTATCATCGATGCACACGTTGATGTAATTGTGATTGTGGTGGTTTTATCATCGATGTACACGTTGATGTGATTGTGGTAGTTTTATCATCGATGTACATGTTGTTGATGTGATGGTGATTGTGGTAGTTTTATCATCGATGAACACGCTGATGTAATCGTGATTGTGGTGGTTTTATCATCGATGTACACGTTGTTGATGTAATGGTGATTGTGGTGGTTTTATCATCGATGTACAATGTATTTTGCCTTTTCGCAATGTCGTTGCAAGGAAAAACAAAAAGAGAAGAGAAGAGAGAAAAAAAATTACTTCCTGGTTCGGAGCACACCAGCACTCTGTTACCGAAATTTATGCACCGTCTCATATGAAAACGATCATAACTTGCGGCATTGTGTTTATCTATAAATGCGCATAAGAAATCGAGAAATTATTAGAATACACGGTCATCACTCTCCGGAAGTCCGTACGTTGTAACCCGTAATGGGGAACGCGGCTGAGCTTCCCTTCCCCATCGGCCACGCCCACGCAACAACGTGTCTTGTCATTGGTTTGGTAAATAAATGGCCACAACTTGGGAAGCACTTGTCCGATTAATATCAAACCTTGAAAAGGCACATCCTCGGGGCCCCAGCAATATACCTGGCAAGTTTCAATTAGATCGGACCGGCGGTTGTCGAGAAACAGCGGTCACACACACACACACACACACAGCTGGAATTATAGATAGATAACTATCAAATACAAGCCGTCGCTTCGCTGACGGGGAGAATGAGAGAGACAGAGACAGATCGTGAGACAGAGCAACAGCGGTGTGGGAGGAGAGTGCTGCATTTTATTTGGAGGGGACAGAGTGAGAGAAAGGGTGTGGGGGAGGAAAAAAAATACAGATGAGGGGTGGAGGTGCGGTGAGCAAAGAGAATGATATGTGTCGCTTAAGGACCGAACGCGACAAAAAATAGAATTAAAAAAAAACCGTGTCAGAACAGCTGTACACACACCGACACAACAGTGTTAAGTAATCCGCTGGCACATCCACAAAAAAATTGATATTCCCATTCCAGAAAATTTGTGGGAAAATGAAACAAAAGAAATCATTGAAAACATTGAAGTACCGCTCACATACGATCTCATGATCCCATCGAGCGTGAACATTGAAAACAAAGCATTGCGACCAGATATCACACTTGGGTACAATAAAAAAAAAGAAGGCATTGCTAATTGAGGTGTTAATTGCAGTGATCTTGGACTAACGATGCAGAAATGAAGAAAATGACCAAATACCAAGAACTCGAGCATACAAGGAAATCTAACACAGGTGGAAGCAATTCATTCATGCCTGCACGAACACCATACTAATTTATCTACACAAGATCCAAGGAAGAAAATGCATAAACAAATGTTAATTAATTAATTGTTTTTTAAATTATTATTATTATTTAAAATTGTTTTGTATTTTTTATTCTTCCACTCTGGGGAGGGGGAATGGGCTTGGTTAAAAAGATACAACATCAACCACACAACCCCCCTTGACAAGACCCCCACCAACAGCACTCCGTTCACATGTACACAATCACCCATCAATGCTCAGACTATCTAAAAGTCCTGCCAACATCCCCATACCCCTCTACCTCCCTAACTTCCAGGTACCTATCTAATTCTAATTTAAACTTATCTACTTTTTGTGTTGCCACTACCTTTCCAGGGAGACCATTCCATGCATTAACTACTCTCTGAGTTAAAGATCCCCTGCCTTACTACCATTTTAACTCTCCTCTTCTTTACTCTCAGGATATGGCAGGCTCCTGGTCCTATCACGGTCTATTCTGTTGAATGATTCATCTTCACTTATTTTATCTCGACCTTTCATTATCTTAAACATCTCCATCATATCTCCACGTAACCGCCTCCTTTCAAGTGAATAAAGCCCTGTCTCCTTCAATCACTCCTCATTGCTGAGTCGAGCTAGGCTTGGGATCAATCTCATATCCCTGTGCTGAACCCTCAAGCTGGTGTCTATGTCCTTCCGGAACTGTGATGACCAGAACTGCACGCGATATTATAGATGTGGCCCTCACTAAATTCCTGTACAATGTTAACACCACCTCTTTTGATTTATAATTGACCCCCCTCCGAATACAGCCTAAAACCCTATTTGCTTTAACTATCACTGCCTGGCATTGTGCTGCTTGCTTAACTCCCATATCTATTACCTAGATCCTTCTCCTGTGTGACACGCTCCAAAATTACCCCTTGCATCCTGTAATATCTATTTTCATTGTTGTTTTCCATCCCCAACACCTTACACTTGCTCAGGTTAAATTACATCTGCCAATCTTTTAGCCAATTTATGCAAGTATCAATACTTTCCTGTATCTGATCACCACCTCTCTACTATCCACCTCACCTCCAAGTTTTGTGTCATCTGCAAATTTAGAAAGCTTACTCTTTACCCCATTATCCAAATCATTGATGTAAATAATGAATAGTAATGGTCCAAGTACTGATCCCTGAGGTACCGCGTGACTTGCATCCTCCCAGCAAGACATCCTCCCACTCACGCACACTCTTTGCTTCCTATCACAAAGCCAGTTTGCAATCCAATTAGCTACCTGACTAGCCACTCCACAAGCCCTCACTTTGGCTAACAACCTCCGATGTGGTCCCTTATCAAATGCCTTCTTAAAGTCGAGATGTACTCTGTCCACTGCCTTTCCATCAACTACCCAATCAGACACTGCTTCATAGAACTCTAAAAGATTTGTTAAACAGGAACTACCTCTGGTAAACCCATGCTGACTACCTTTAGTTTGTATTTGTTTAAATGGTTCATCATCTGGTCCTTAATTAATGTCTCCAACACCTTCCCCACAACTGAAGTCAAACTCACAGGTCTATAGTTTCCCAATTCTTCTCTGGATCCTTTCTTAAATAATGGTGTTGCAATAAGGGGAGACTTGAAGGATTGTTTTTTTGTTTTTTTTTTCATGGAATTCGCCCCAAACAAGGCATAAAGCTACTCTTGGAAAGGTCATGGGAAGGTTAGCGAAAGATCAGGATAAAGCAAACAAAATTCTCCTGGGCTATTGGACACAATCCTGGACGGATTGCCATTTCGACGCATGATACTCGAATGGCTCAATCATCCCAGCAAGCTGTTACTCACTTTGCCGACCTCGGAAGGATGACAGGCTGAGTCAACCCCACCTGGTATTAATTCAATGACAAAGCAGGATTTGATCTCGGGACCCAAGGATCCCAAGCCCACCACCCTAACCATTAAGCCAACACCAGGCATAATGCAACCTCAAAGATGTAAGAAGTAGGAATTGAAATTCCTCTTAAAGTTAGGTACATCGTAGGATAACGGGAAGCACGTTACAGATCGTGAATTCCAAAACGAGACAGCACAAGGGATAAAACGTATCTGCATAGCCTTTCGTTCTGCACTTTGGGTCAGCTATAGTGCAAGGCTGTGCAGAGATGGCAAACCGAGTCTTGCATCCAAACACTCACACAGGAGGAGCCAAGTTTGAAAGTCGAGCAGAACATTTGCCATGGAAATATCTGCAAAACAAATGGAGAGTGGCAAGTGACCCACAGTGAGAGAGTGGTTGAAGAGTTGAACCCATTTCTGCACCAATGAGGTTGATTTCTGTGTTTCTGGAGCCTATCAAGTAAATATAAGTGGCAGGTTGGTGCTCCAGCCCAATTGTGGCAACAGTACTCTATGAGGGGACGTATAGTTGTCTTGTACAGGCACAAAACAGCATCAGGAGGTAAATACCTCTGCGCTCGATAAGGACTGCCAACTCACTTGGAAGCACTCTTAAAAATACCAGAAATGCATTTATCCCACCGAAGGTTAGAGTAGATGTCCTGACCAAGAAGCCGAAGCTCAGATGATTCTGTTAAGGTTGAAGACCCCATGTGCACAGAAGGGAAAGACCTGTTTCTAGAGCGAGACATGGACACCAGTTTAGTTTTCTTTGCGTTGAAGGTTACCAGCCAGTCATGCCCCCTCTTCAACAGATTCTCGAAATGATTGTTCAGTGAAACTCCAACCTCATTATGAGTAGTGTTGAGTGAATCAGCAGATGTGCAGTAAAGTGAGGAGTCATCAGCATACATGGCTTGCTGAGACAGATGGAGCCAAATTCAGGCAAATCCTTGAGGAGAACCTGCTTCAGAATGCAAAAGACCTTAGACGAGAAGATTTACGTTTCAACAGGACCATGATCCCAAGCATACAGTGAAAGTCCTTGAGTGGCCCAGCCAAAGCCCAGACTTGAATCCCATTGAGAATCTGGAAAGACTTGAAGGTTGCTGTTCACCGACGCTCCCAATCCAACTTGACAGAGCTTGAGCAAATCTGCAAGGGAAAATGGGAGAATTTCCCCCAATCCACATGTACAAAGCTGACGCAGATATTCCCAAGAAGACTCGAAGCTGTAAAAAAAAGTGTGAACACTTTCTGAAGGTCCTGTAAATTCGAGAAAATATTGATTTATTCTTCTTTGTTTGTTTGTTTGAGAACAGCCAGATACGTGTTTGAGACGCATCTTTTGATTTGTTCCTCATATCCACACCAATATTCCTTGGAAAGGGAAAAAGTCGCAAAGATATGAGGAACAAATCAAAAGATGCGTCTCAAACACGTATCTGGCTGTTCATCCAAGAGTGATTTTCACTCCGGATTTATACACATTTTGTCCACGAGATCCAACTCTCAAATTGGATATAATATTTTGATTATATACTTTAATTCGTCCGTGAGAGTCGATCCTGTTTCCAAATCGAGGCATATTTGAATGGGCCAAACAAAATGGCGAATTAAGACCCCTGCAAGCTGACAGGGCTAACCAAGTCTGAGCCTTGATAATGGATAATTAAATAAGGCTGTTAATTATCTTCAAAAGGAGTGCTTCAATTAACTCAAACGCCACATATTCACTCGTGCAGTTTGTTGGAGTTCCATTAGTGTTCATCTAAAGTTTCAGGCTGCTAGGTTTCATGGTTATGGAGGACACACACACACACACACACACACACACACACACACACACACACACACACACACACACACACACACACGCTGATTTATTAGTGTGGAAGTATTGTGGAGGCTTCGTCTTCAAATCTGGGCTGACAGGATGACCTGGAGGTACACGCACACTTGCCTCGAAGCTGTCTCGTCTGGGTTTGAATCTTGACCCAGCTCCAAACCCCCATCCAGGTGTTTCATCAGGCAGAGGTGATTCATCAATGCATGTGCCGTCCCTCAGATGGACGTTAAACAGAAGTCACGTCCACTGGAATTGATTGGTGGGGATGTTAAAGATCCCCATGGTGTCCTTCGCCAAGAGTGGACATGCTATCTCTAGCACCCTCAACAAATTACAAATTTCTGACCTAACTACTGCTGGGATGGCAATGGCAAACTACCTAGTATAACCCTTGCTCAATAAAATGCTTCAGCGGCACCGATACTGTGATAGAGTACGGTACAGACAGAGACAGACAGACAGACATGGAATCGGTGAATAATAAATGAGACAAGTTTATATCTTCTGAGCTGATATTTGGCCAATGCACAACATTCCTTCTTGCCGACGATAAAACGCCGCGCACAATTTTGTTTATTAACAATTGAAGTGTGTTCCTTTTGGAAATTCTTTTCCAGGCTTGTTTGATGGACGACCAGCCGACTACCTCTTCATGCTCCTCTTTAATTGGACATGCATTGTCGTATCCTTTGAAAGTGGTGTGGATCATCTAAATGCTGCACTTATCATTTTACTAGAGGGAAACTAAACCCACACTTGATTACCACCATCTTGGATTTTTGATATACTTTCCCCCTCAAATACTTATGAAGTTGTTTGTAAACGTTTCGGAAATAAAAGGGAATTGGGAAAAATTGATGAGCCCGTGTAAAACTGTGATGATGCAAAATTTTGTACAGGTGCCAGTAGCCTCGGCCGAAAATCATTGCGTGGCTCGTCTCGTGCGAGATGTTCGAGCACGATGCAAAATACGATGGAGCTTTCTGATGGGATTTCCTCTTTTTTTTTTTTTCATTTGAACAGGGTTACAGCGGAGCCAAAGTGGAGCATGTGGACTCGTTATTTGGGTCTAAGGAGAGCCAGTTAGGGTTTGGTGAGGCTAAACGGGGACTGGGAAGGATTCGTGTGGAGCGGAGGCAGATGTGTCACGATGCCGACTTCATGGGAATGTATTTGTCACCATTGGAATTTGGAAATGTCTCTCGTTGATTCCACCCCACTCAGTCATGCAGCTAAATGTCTGACAAGTCACATCTTGTATATTCGCTCCTGCGAAGGTAGTTGGCATTTTTACAAAGTCACTTTCATGGGAGCCTTGAGAGCTAGACATGGCGGTGTGGACTGAACCCTTGATAGTTAGATAGACATGGCGGTGTGGACTGAACCCTTGATAGTTAGATAGACATGGCGGTGTGGAGTGAAGCCTTGAGAGTTATATCGACATGGCAATGTGGATTGAACCCTTGAGAGTTAGATAGACATGGCGGTGTGGAGTGAAGCCTTGAGAGTTATATAGACATGGCGGTGTGGAGTGAAGCCTTGAGAGTTAGATAGACATGGTGGTGTGGATTGAACCCTTGATAGTTAGATAGACATGGTAGTGTGGAGTGAACCCTTGAGAGTTGTATAGACATGGCGATGTGGACTGAACCCTTGATAGTTCGATAGACATGGCGGTGTGAAGTGAAGCCTTGATAGTAATATAGACATGGCGGTGTGGAGTGAACCCTTGATAGTTAGATAGACATGGCGGTGTGGAGTGAACCATTGATAGTTAGATAGACATGGCGGTGTGGAGTGAAGCCTTGAGAGTTAGATAGACATGGCGATGTGGACTGAACCCTTGAGAGTTAGATAGACATGGCGGTGTGGAGTGAACCCTTGATAGTTAGATAGACATGGCGGTGTGGAGTGAAGCCTTGAGAGTTATATAGACATGGTGGTGTGGATTGAACCCTTGAGAGTTAGATAGACATGGCGATGTGGACTAAACCCTTAAGAGTTAGATAGACATGGCGGTGTGGATTGAACCCTTGAGAGTTAGATAGACATGGTGGTGTGGACTGAACCCTTGAGAGTTAGATAGACATGGCAGTGTGGACTGAACCCTTGAGAGTTAGATAGACATGGCGGCGTGGACTGAACCCTTGAAAGTTAGATTGACATGGCGGTGTGGAGTGAAGCCTTGAGAGTTAGATAGACATGGCGGTGTGGAGTGAAGCCTTGAGAGTTAGATAGACATGGTGGTGTGGATTGAACCCTTGATAGTTAGATAGACATGGTAGTGTGGAGTGAACCCTTGAGAGTTATATAGACATGGCGATGTGGACTGAACCCTTGATAGTTAGATAGACATGGCAGTGTGGAGTGAAACCTTGAGAGTTAGATAGACATGGCGGTGTGGAGTGAAGCCTTGAGAGTTATATAGACATGGCGATGTGGACTGAACCCTTGATAGTTCGATAGACATGGCGGTGTGAAGTGAAGCCTTGATAGTTAGATAGACATGGCGGTGTGGAGTGAACCCTTGATAGTTAGATAGACATGGCGGTGTGGAGTGAACCCTTGATAGTTAGATAGACATGGCGGTGTGGAGTGAAGCCTTGAGAGTTAGATAGACATGGCGATGTGGACTGAACCCTTGAGAGTTAGATAGACATGGCGGTGTGGAGTTAAGCCTTGAGAGTTAGATAGACATGGCAGTGTGGAGTGAAGCCTTGATAGTTAGATAGACATGGTGGTGTGGAGTGAAGCCTTGAGAGTTAGATAGACATGGCGATGTGGACTGAATCCTTGAGAGTTAGATAGACATGGCGGTGTGGACTGAACCTTTGAGAGTAAGATAGACATGGCGGTGTGGATTGAACCCTTGAGAGTAAGATAGACATGGCGATGTGGACTGAATCCTTGAGAGTTATATAGACATGGCGATGTGGACTGAACCCTTGAGAGTTAGATAGACATGGCGGTGTGGATTGAACCCTTGAGAGTTAGATAGACATGGCGGTGTGGATTGAACCCTTGAGAGTTAGATAGACATGGCGGTGTGGAGTGAAGCCTTGAGAGTTCGATAGACATGGCGGTGTGGAGTGAAGCCTTGATAGTTAGATAGACATGGTGGTGTGGAGTGAAGCCTTGAGAGTTAGATAGACATGGCGGTGTGGATTGAACCCTTGAGAGTTAGATAGACATGGCGGTGTGGATTGAACCCTTGAGAGTCAGATAGACATGGCGGTGTGGAGTGAAGCCTTGAGAGTTAGATAGACATGGTGGTGTGGAGTGAAGCCTTGAGAGTTAGATAGACATGGCGGTGTGGATTGAACCCTTGAGAGTTAGATAGACATGGCGGTGTGGACTGAACCCTTGATAGTTAGATAGACATGGCGGTGTGGACTGACTTCAACTTGTATTACTTCCAACTTCAACTTGTATTCAAAATTATTTTGTGTTAAAGCGAAATCAGTCTTGTTGATCGACACAGGTCACAATCCATCACCATCGCCGTACCGGTATGATCATCCCGTTATTGCAGATCACTGACTCTGCACAGCATTTCTAAAGCACACCTGATTCATATAAATAATAACCAACTGGCAGTTGCTTTAAAAGCAGCCACGAGGGCAAAGAAAAACTCGATTGCTTGTCCGGGTGCTCAGTTGCTGAGGGTTAAAAGTTAAAACATACTGCACTTACTTCCTGTTACGTCTTGACGTCATACGTTTCACTGTTCCTGTTCCATAGTTAAAGGCCCTGTCACACCTTGACGTTTTAGCCAGCGTATGGCAAGGTATCAAAATGTATGTAAAACGCTGGCGTACGCTGAACTATTGATGGTTTTTTAAAGTGTTGGGCGTATAATAACGTGTTGGACGTGTGCATAACGTATTAGTAACATACACTGAACGTTTCAATCATATATAGATAACTTATACCAACGAATGCTGAGCTTGTTGTCGGCGTTCACAACCTATGCCCAACGATAGTGGATAGTGGATAGTGGATAGATATGCCCAACACACGAATGTGAATCGTCTTCGGCTGCCGACACATGCGAACAAATATAGGAATATTTAAAACTGCAGCCTCTACCAACTGGCAGGCAGTGCTCAGGTGTGACGGTTTTGACCGCCAAACTGTGCAGGTATCGTGTGTCAGGTGTTGAGCCTCCTAAGATGGAGATGCATCATGTGACTGCAACATGCAGACTGTGAGATCTGACATCGTTTTCATCCTCGCTTGACAATTGTGCTGTGTGGATTTATTTATGGAGATTGGAAACTTTTATCCTTGTTTTTTTCTCCTGAGGTTTTCATTTTGACATTTTCTGTTTCCAATGAGGATCAAATTGTTCCTTAACAGCTTGCAGATTGTGGGGGTGTTGATGGACATGTCGGTGAGTGATACAAACCTTTGATTGCAAAGGGATGACGATGACCTTGCTTTCAAACTGTTAATAATGTTCTGCTTCAACATTCAAGAGTTTCAAAGTGTGGGGATAACGATGGAATTTTGCTCTCCAACACGAGAAAATGCCTTGTTTGGCAGGCTGTACTGAGCTCAACATTGAAATCATTATTACCTTAACATGAAAATCTTTCTTCCAGTGCCTTGTTCTTGCAGTTTTCTTTTCCTGTTTTATTATGTTTTTTTGTCAATTTTATGTCGCTGGTGATTTGCTATCAGAAACTTATCCCAAAGCATTTTGAACATTTCCTTTGCAGCACTGAAATGGCACCTACCTGTTGAATCTTTTGTTTCCCGCAGCTTCTTATGATGCCTCTAATCATCTCGGTGATGTACCTGTGGGCACAAGTCAACCGAGACCAGATTGTCACCTTCTGGTTTGGGACAACGTTTAAGGTGAGCTTGTTAACATCTGCTTGATTGCAAATTGATTCGTATTTCTGATGTTTAAAAAATATATATATTTCGAGTTTTGAAAATGGTACAAAAGCTTCTTTTTTTTAATGTTTTTTACAGGCCTGTTACCTTCCATGGGTCATTACCGGCTTCAACTTCATCCTGCGTGGTTCGTAAGTTCAAATATGTTCATTACATTGACTTTTCTCATTCCATTCAATAGGATGGCCATTCTCCAAAATTATTCTTAAATTCAGAGGCGCCGGCACTGTTTGTTAAAACTCATCGTTTGGTTTTAAACTCGTACTCCAACTCTTCAAGATCCAGGTGGATGCCGGATGCAAACATGCCTCAATAAGACTATATATATATATATATATATATATATATTGTTGCGGAGTCTGGTGAGAAAACCACTCAGTGGGGGAAGCTACGTCGATTCCCACCAGACTCCCCGGAATTGTAGGCCGTCGCTCATGGATAATTCCATGATGCGGCAGTTCGCTTAACCGACGTGGACGCCAATAACTCAACCGCGTGACCTCGGGTCTTCCCGTCTATGGAATCGGGTTACCAAATTAACCACGTGGTTTGATTACCAGGGAACCACGCCCTCGGTACGCCTTGTCCGAACCGGATCGGATCACTTCTCCGGATCGGATGCAGCCGAGCGACACTGCCAAAGACGTACCGGCTAGAAGGAACAGATCGTTGGGAATAAAGACCCGGCTAAACTTAGATTCAAACCATGCTGGACCAATGAGAGAAAAGACAATGGCGAGCTGGGAACATTCCTAATGATAATTATTTATTTACAAGCAAGCGAGGAAAAGTATGTGGTACGACAAAGTTTTATTGGGAATGTAACGCAGTGAAAGAGGAGAGAGAGGTGTGGAGTGCGACAATAATACAAGAAACTTATGAAAGCAGACACAGTGCAGACTTGACACGAGATTAATAACAGTAACAACAATAATGATCTTCTAAAGACTTACTTAACAGATAGGTGCCAGCACACTCAGATTCACACAGAAAAAGAAACTCCAATGAGAAGGGACTTTTGCAGCCAGGGAGGGAGGGGGCTGAGGTTATGCTCTCGGTACCTGGGTGTTTTGGTGGAGGGGATGCTCCGAGGTGCGGTACCCGACAGTAGTTGCATTGTCTCTGGCCCAAGCCACACGTGTGGAGCCTGTGTTCTGAAGGAGGAGCTTGAGTAGAGAAGGGTGGAGTCCAGAGTGCGAGGGTGGAGTTGTGGGCGGGACCGGGCAGGCGGTAGGCGAGGCATGGGCGGAGACTAGGAGGCGGAGTCGACGAGGCGAGGCATGGGTGGAGATGAGAAGGCGGAGTCGAGAAGCAGGAGACACAGCGTGAACACACACACCCACTCAGATGGAGGAACTTCTCCGTCTTTTATAGGGCCGAAGCTCAGGGGGAGGGGGCCATGCCAAATTCAACGTCATCGCCCGAATCGGGCGCTTCGATTGGCCCCGACCCCTCACGTGGCCTACCAGCTTGGGCCGGAAACCGCCTCACTTCATTTCTGGCAAGGCCACCCCAGACAGTGAACACACCTTGCTCCGACCCCATGACATGACATGAATCGCCCACACCGAAATCGGCACACAAATCACAAGTAAATCTTCATCAGGACTGGACCCCTTGTCTTCCGGAGGACCTCCCGGACCGACCACGTATCCTTCATCGGAGCCGCTTGCAGATCCCGGGGGTGTTCCCTCTAAGATTTCGGGTCATCGTAGATCGCACGTCATGTCAGGTGAAGGACGGTACGCTGTGGTAAACAAGACGAGGGGGCAAGCAGGGCAGATCGTACCGTGGATCGTCGTGCTATACGCTGTGGTAGACGAGACGAGGGACAAGCACGTGTTTCGTGCAACGTGGGCGTCGTGCTGGCCGTGTAACTCACTGTGGTAAACGAGACGAGAGGCAAGCACGTGTTGGGTTTCGGGCTCGCCAGGAACGAGACTCCGGATACAGCGGATCCTTCACGGCGGCGCGGCAGTTTGCCCACCTTACTGCGAAAGCGCACGTGACTGATTTATCCCAGGAAAGAAAAAGAAAAAGTGGGGATGAAAAGAAAATGATTTAGCAACCCTAACTATTAAATCATCGCAACGCACTCCCCGTTGTCCCACTAAACAAAAGGAAGGGAACTATCTACACGTACAATAATGGAATAACTGTCTTGGGACACCTATCTGTTGTGTGCATGCGGTTCCGAGAACCGCAACAACATATGTGTGTATGTATGTATATATATATATATATATATATATATATATATATATATATATATATATATATATATATATAACCAAATATGTTTAAAATACATTATCTGATTTTGAATGAGTAACAGGTGTACTGTCATATGGAATCAAATTGCACAAGATAACTCTTACATTAAAACGCTGGAATACAATTCATTTTTTTTTTCATACAAATAGTAAGAAATTACAAAACAAATTATCGTTTTTCTCAAAACCAACAATTTTCAATTAAAAGTCATAACAAATGATGTGTGAACAGAAACAGTGTGAAACACAATGAATGAAATTCATGAAATGTACATGTGTAACCATGAAGGATAGAACCCTCAAATAGGAGATCAATTATCCCGAAGAAGGAATTTTATCACCTTTTGGTCATATGAGGTAAAATTATTTAATTGATGATTTTGAAAAGGTAACTTGTAGACTTTCATGTAAAACCACATGGAACAACAAACAATAATTATTTTGGTCTGAATGACAGGCTTATAAATTTGTATCTCTACTCCAAATTGTCAGTTTCCAAAACAAATAATCCTTTTTCTCATGATCAATCATTTTCAATCTAAAAGTGAAATGTTATGGTCATTGTCAAAGTTACCTTTCTGTACATATACAGGGTGTCCATATTTCAATTAAACAACTTTGAAGGCTTATACATTTTTATTGAACAAGGCAAACGGTAATATTCACACAGCTCAGAGTCGGTGTGCTTGAGCTTCATTTGGTACATGGGTACGTATCATTCAGGTACGTTCGAGTAAACATTCAACATGTGCACCGTTTGTAGCACAGACTGTCGCAACGGTACTCGTTTTCCCTCCACACATTTTCGAATATATCTGGGGTTACGGAGGCCACTGCCGCTGTGATGCAATATTTCAGCTGAACCATGTTCTGCACCTTTGTGTTGCACACTTTTGCACTTCACATAAACCCACCAAAAAAACAATCGAGATCGAGCGGGGTAAGGTCAAGCAATCTCGGTGGCCAGGAAATGGGTCTGTCTCTACCCAACCAGCGATCTGGCACCCAGGCATCAAGGAAGGAGTGGACATCACTGTATTAGTGGGGAGGGGTGGGGCGTAGTCGGGGAGGGGGTGGTGGTGGGGTGTACGGAGGGTGGGGAGCCAATCCTGCTGGAATATGAAGTTCAGTTAGTAGTCCTCTACCTACGGTGCCACAAACAGCTGAAGCATATCTCAGTACACATGGCCTGTCACAGATTTTTCCACAAAGAAAAATGGGCCGACAATCCTGTGACGCATAAGACCGCACCAAACGTTAACTTTTTGGACTGTCTCTTTTGACCTCATCAATTCCATGTGGATTCTCCGCTCCCCAGATGTGGAAATTGTGTTTATTAAGGCACCCACAGGTGTGAAATGTTGCTTCATCGAGAACATGACCCGGTTCAGGTACTCAGGGTTATTGTCCAGATGTGAAACACATGGATAGTATAATTTCTCCTTTTTGATTATAATCGTCCACTCTTAGCTGCCAAATCAGTTGAAACTTGTGTGGATAGAGCTCCAGCCATGTGCACACTTTTATACACAGTTGAAGGTGGAATTTGCAGTTCGTTCCTGGTACGACGGATGGACTTCCTTGGGCTTCTGTGGAAGGCAGCACATATGTGTTCAATATCTTCCTCTGATGTTCTGGGTTTTCCTCCACCGTGCCGTTTTAGAACACTGACGGTCTCCTCAAATTTCTTTATCCGTACATACAGGTCTCTTGGGGTCGGTGGATCCTTGGCAAACGTTGTACGGAATCATCGTCGTACCAGGGCAGGTGACTTCAATTTGGCCGTCCATAAGGCACATTTCACATTTTCTTATGGGGTCATCAGAATTCAATGTGAAACACAAAATAAACTTTAAGCTCAGAAACTTTGATATATGGTGTGGTAACTGTCCAACTTTCAACATTCTCAAATTTATACATAAAAAAGTTTGATGGCTTCAAAATCGTTTTGTTTTATGTGGATATCCAGTATATCAGACTATTTAAAGATGTACAATCTGTATCCTTGCTGTACACGTTCATCCCATCAGTCAATTGTGTCTTCACTTGGTTTTCCTACAGGATTGCAGCAATCTTCAGCATTGCATTCACAAACAGAGATAAACCTTGGTTTCAGTTTCGCACATTTACAATCTGCAGACCTGCACTTGGTTTTACAGCCGCATGTAATTAGCTCAACACATGACTGGAATTGCTGGGAGCCTCTTCCACACTATTTAACGAACTGTAGCATTGACGGCTCAAGTGTGCGCGTGCGTGCCTCTCTCATGAGAAATCTTCACCAAGCCCCGACAAGCAAGAGGTGTTACGCCGACAAAATTCACGTCTAACCTGTCGATAAATTACAAACACTGCCTCCTGAGTGTCACATGTAACCAACGACTTCCTCTAACTGGTCACTGTTACACGGCACTCTAACCTACTCGAAACACACGGACCATACTACACTTACCACAGTCGAGCGATGAATATCCCCCTCCCCTTTTCCACGTAACAGTGTGTTGCCATTTTTCTTCCTGCCCCGTTTCCAATGGCACGTTCCTTGAGTGGTCTGTGTGCAGTGCTTGTGACCACATGGAAACTTGAACGTTTGCTCTTTTAGTATGTAATTGCAATGCGCCCATTGTAGGACATTAATTGTGGGTGTTGCATGAATAATTAACCCTGCCCAGCAAACGATGAAGTGGTATCACTACCAGTAAGAGCATGGAACTCCAAGATGTTGTGCAATACCGTAACTGGTAGGCCTTGTGCTATTGTACATACATCACGCACCTTGCTTTGTTGGTGGGGACCACTTGTCATGGAGATTTCTGCATTTGTGCTATTGCCAAAAAAGTGCAACAGAAGCAACAAGACGTCTGTATCCTGACAAACAACAACTACTCGTATGCTTCCTCCTTCAGTAGCATCATTGCAATGTGGGATGCGTCTGGTGGTGGCCTTTTCATGATTGCATGTCAGATATGGAACTGCTCCTGTCTTTGTGGAGAGGGCCTCATCTGAGATGACCAGCTCCTGGTAAGGTCTTAGGTCTTTTCTGCATGCGAGAACTTTATGTGACAGAAATTGTGCGAGGTCAGCTTTGTTTGCTCCAAAGTGAGACGAGAAAATTGTCAAACGGAAAACCAAGAAGGAATCCGAAGAAGTAAAGAGCAAAGATGGAGTCATCAGGAGGAACCTGGATAGGATTCGGGTTTCACCTGCTGCTTCACTACCCTCAAACCCATCCAGGCACGGCCAGGTGAGACAGAAAACTTGTCAAATGTTCGAAATACCTGTCAAATAACACATCGACTCGTTTTGTTGTCATGTCAAACTAACACTTCCTGAAGGGTAGTTTTTCCAAAGCCTGGATGAATTATTCAGCATCCTGGATGAAACTTTTTTTTTCTTTTCCTAGTTTCTTGATGAGAGTACGGCCATCAATTAAGATGCATTTTCTTTGGTTTGCTGTTGATACAGACGTGTTCTCTGAAATGTGGATCCCTCCATCGGTGGTCAAGATGATTGGCATATCACTCTTATTGGTATCTCATGGTTACCTCCACCACCGAAGGTGGAGGAGGTTATATTTTCACCCCATTCTGTTTGTTTGTGTACAGGATATCGCAAAAAGTTGTTGATGGATCTGGATGAAATTTTGTGGACATGTTCGGTGTGTGATATGAACAATCTGATTAGATTTTGGTGAAGATCCGGATCTGGATCCAGATCTGACTACTAGAATTTTTAAAGTGATTCTTCACCATTGAGAGATAGGGCTAAACTGATATATAGCATGATATCTCAAAATGTGGACGGATTCAGATGAAACTTGCTGGACACATTGGGTATGTGATAGGAAGAATTGATTCAACTTTAGTGAAGATCCGGATCCGGATCCGGATCCGGATCTGGATACGAGAATTATTTAATTTCTAAGTGTTTATTCACCATTGAGAGATAGGGCCAAAAACGATATCGTACTGTATAGCATGATATTTCAAAAATGTATTGGGCCCGATATGTTCTCATGGATCAGGCATTACGTGGCGGAGGTATGCGCTCTACCGAGTACCCTTCTAGTTCCATCGGTTTTTGCCATTGCCAGTGGTGATGGTGATAACTCCTGCTTGAGAATACCTTGCAGTTGAATGTTTCAGTCAGACATTGAGGCACTGAAAAGTTGTTGCATCAGTTTGTTGTCTGCCTTTATTGGCCTGACCTCATTTGCTCCACAACATATTTCAGTCACACATAATGATGTAAATGTCATTGAATAGTTTTGTGGCCAAGCAAGAAAGAATGGTGCAAATCAGCCTCTTCTCCATGAAGTATTTCACCGAGGTCTCCTCTTTCTCCTTTGCACTGCCCATATCCATGGCTATCTCTTCAGTTGCTACATCACCGGTAAACACAACAATCAGCGTCGGATCATTCTCCGAGACCTCTTCATCATCACAGTCTTCATGATCTGGAAGCACTTTGACCTGAAACACATTGAATCGTTCAAATTGTGAAAGCAATTTCTTCACTGCATTTCCATCCTGAGAGAGCTTAGATTGTACATCATTTGTCTGCGTCAAAATATGCTCCTCTTCAAGTCTAAACAACTGAGGCATATCACCTGATATTGCTGCTCCTTCACACCACGTTGCACAGAATTTGTCACGAGCTGGATCACTTCTGGTGATGCCAATGATTCCATTTGAAAGCTTGCACATGATGTTTACACTCAGTCGCTCGGTCTGTGGGCACCTGGTTAAATTTCTGAGAACTTGTTTTCATTAAAGAGTTCCTCCTCGTGAACCTTGTTGCATTTGTTTGCAAGTTCTCCGTTTCTGCGCAGTACATTCACGCCCATTTTGCATCGTTTGTGTGGTCATAGAGGATAAGCCAAGGCATGTCGATGAAGCTTCCAGTTGTCATCTCAATTTGCTCAGACGAAACTGAGCATGGTCTTGACCATCTGTTGATAAGTGGTCCACGGTTTGAAATTTGGATAATCTAAACTTTGCTTTTTAATATCCTCCAGTTCTGATTAACATTAGAATAATGGAATAAAAGCAATACTATAGATTTCGGACACTTTTATCACTTCATGACAGTGAGCTATTATTGCATGTAATGCTGCAATCGATAAACATCGGAAGTTCATGAAAAGGGAGTAATATTTAGCTGTGAACATCCGTGATACATGTGTGGAACACAAATCATTCTGCTGAGAGAAATCAATACTTAAATAGCTTTAATTACACAATCCTGTAATCAAAAATGGTTGTGAGAAAAACGAAGATGACTCGTTCTCTAATTTCTTACTATTTCATTTAAAAATATTGATTATGAACCAGACATTGATACCAAAGTAAGACTTGAACAGTATGTCTTGTTCAATTTGATGTCACATGAAAGTATACATGTGACTCATTCAAAATTGCAAAAAATGTTGTTTTTTTTTGTACCATATTTGGTCATAAATGTGCTACAATTCCTTATTTTGGCAGACTTACGTCCAGCATCCACCTGGATCTTGAAGAGTACCCCCAATACGACTTGTTCAAGACCAAATGCTGAGTTTTAACAAAGAATGGTGAAATATAACAATTTAGCCATCCCTCTAATATTCTCTTAACAATAATGTCTCATCAGTGAAGCTGTTTCATGTTTAAAAGGGGTAACGTTGATAAAGAAAATGGAGTTTCACACCTTTTTGTTTATTCCTCTCCATGAAGGCTTGTGTCAGTCTTTGTTGATCAATATGAAGGACAAGAAAAAGAACAGATTTTATTAACAAAAACTTGAAAAGTGTGTTTACTGCTATGGGAAATATATGACTTGTCGTTAAAATCTTTGAGCATTACCCTTCATTAGAGCGAAATGTAAAAAGTGAACAGAGAGTAAACCCTCCCTCTTCGAGGGATTACCACTCGCGGTTTTGACTATTCACGGTAAATTTTCTGTAGTATGATTTACCATTCACAGCCCTTGGTTATTCGAGGGATTACCACTCGTGGTTTTGACTGTTTATGGTAAATTTTCGATAGTACGATTTACCATTCTTGGCTATTCGTGGTTACAACATAGCTCTGGGAACATTACCACAAACGCACCACAGTTGGAGGCTGTCCAAGGCTTCGTGACAATCCTGAAAAAGAGCCCTTGGAACAAAATTCTGAGAACAATAAAACTTCACAACTTAGCCCGATGAATCATGATTCTTCAACAGAACAAAGATCGACACTTCTCGTCTTAGGAGGACTCTTGTTCCACCTTCTGAAACCCAAATTATGGAGATCTCCACACACACACACACACACACACACACACACACACACTGCCTTTTCCATAACCATTGCTCAAATAAAGATCTAGGGATGGTTTCACATGGTCATTTCTTGTGACCATTCCTACCTTGTTTACATACTTTTTGGAGGAACATCCTGACATCCTATTACATTTAAAAAAGTGTTTTTATGATATATATTATCCCTGTGTCGTAAGAGGCGACTGGGGTTGCGTCAGGAAGGGAATCCGGCATAAAACCTGTGCCAAATCAGTATGTGGATCATAACGGATGATCCGCTGTGGCGACCCTTAACGGGAGCAGCTGAAAGACAAACAACAACATATATATATATATATATATATATATATATATATATATATATATATATATATATATATATATATATATATATATATAGATGTACAATGAATGGGTCGGACCTCTTCAAACCTCCGCGAGAGCTCTGAGAAGCCGGCGTAGCCTCTTTGATATCGACAATAGCCCACGGCTTGCGAAAGGTTAAACGGCTTTTTGTTCTCCTCTCTGGTGCACAGCAGCTGGTCTTGCGCAGCGCTGCTTGTTGCAAATTGCAGGGATATGACAGCAGATGTGGCAGGGCAAGTTGATGGCAGGAGTTGGAGACAACTCCTTCAGCAGCAAGTGAATCATCAAGACTATGACTATCCTGACAGGACTCGGACCCAAGACTAGATGACAGCGACGACAGTGCAGCTCAGCCCGACTCCCTGATAAGACGATGACGACGACGACATCCAATATTTGACTTCAGGTTCCGGTTTTTGTGGTGACGGTCGGTTCTCTCAAGGGTCTCTGCCGAGCCGACTTTCTCAAAGATAAATTTCTGGTCATTGTTTGTTGCGTTTTGACTATTTTGTTACCTCCATATTTTCTGTGTCCCTAGTTCGGTGTTAATTTCAAAATTTGTGTTATTTGGTGAGTTTTCGTCGATTGTGTCATGTCGGGTTTCTCTGAGGCCTACCCATCTTCCCGTCCATGTGTACAATTGTGCTTATTTGTACTTTCTCCCTTTTGACCGATCACCATCAGTTCTCATTTTCTCCACTTTTCCCACCACCCGCCTTCTATCCCTCCCTGCTTTACCCTATGTTTCTTGTCTTGACATATAAAAAAAATCAACAACGAAAAAAACTCCTTTCCTTCTTCCCCACGAAACTACATGACTTCCTGTACCAACTCTTCTTCCTCCTTCTATTGCTGACTCTTCATCTTCCCTCTATTTTAGCCAACCCACATTCACCATATACCTTCACAATTTTTTTTTTTATTCAATCTTTCCTTTACCTAATCTTCAAAAATCAATCAATCAAAAAAAAAAGTTTTCTTGAAAACGTTCACGTCTAACCTTACACCTCCCGTAGCCACGTGTTTCTCGACCCCCATCTTCTTCCTGTTACTTTCGTCAATCTGCCAGCTTCATTCTGCGTTTGCCGATCCAAATTCACCACACACTTTCACGATTCTCTTCAACCTTTCCTTTTCCTAATCTTACACAATCTTTATGAAAAAAATAAAAATATATACTATCTCTGAAAATGTTCCAACTTCCTCTTTCACACGTGTGGTTCTCGGTATTGTATCAAAATTCACGACTCTTCTTCTTCAAAAGACTTTTCAATTCGACCTTTTTCCAACTTCAGTGCCAATTCACTCCACCGACTTAACCCTCAACGGCATACCTGGGGTCAATTTGACCCAACATGCAGGTTTTTTGTGTGTAAAAAAATAATATTAGCTGATATCAGCCCATGGTCTCTGTTTATCCTCACCCCATATATGTATGTTATTGCTGTAAAATTTAGCGAATATAGAGTTATACATATGGGAGATATTTGCAGGAGAAAATAGTGGGGTCCATATGACCCACGCTGGGAGAACTCCCAAAAAACATTTACATTCATAACTATGAACACTTTATCCCGTTTTCTTTTCTGGAATTGTTATTATTTCTCAAAGAACAATAAAGGTGTTTCCCAATTGTTTTCATACTGTTATAATCTGTATCATTCTGTGACAAAAAGGGGATTGGAATGGTTCCAGGAATTGCTCATTCCTGGAAATGGGATATTCCAGAAATCGAAACTGCAGTTCATAACGCTCGTGTATTTGCATTTTCCTTCAAACCATGGCCAACCAACGGAGAGCACGGTATTCTGTTGCTGATTAATGTATCTTAGACAAATATTAGAAGATGAAAGTGACAGTGAGTCTTTATCTGATCCAAGCGATGATGATTCCTACATCCCAGATCAGGCTGCGGTCCGTGATACATCAGATGAAGATCAGGTTTCTGACGTTGATGAACAGCCAGATGAAATATCTGCTGATTCCGGACATTCTTACAATCGGTCTGATAATGAGAATGCTCAGCAAGGCCAGGCCAGAGCAGAAAGGCCACGTGGTCGAGGTCGTAAATACCTCAAGCAGTTGGCATACGGCCTCACCAACGACTGGATTGACTTGACACTCAGAATGTTCATGTTCTCCAGCCGGCTGTAGTGACCGCATTACATCAACTTGGAAAGGTTGCTGCAGCAATCAAGAGACCACACCAGGCTAGAAATCCTGCCAGGAAACGATGCCAATTATGCAGAAGGCCACAGGACAATAAGACCTCAACTGTCTGATCAAATTGCAACAAATATGTTTGTGGTACTCATTCAACCACTGTTACTACTTGTAAAAATTGCGAAGCGTAACTAGAACAATGAACCTCATAAATCGAGACACTACAATGAAAAATGACTCATATTTCTTTCATTATTATGGAAACTGCCATATTTTAATTTTGCATGTTATGCTGTTGCTGCTTTCTGTGTAAAAAGTTAATTAGTAAAATGTGTAGGCATTCGCACATTAATTTCTGATTGTTTTTGTTCCGGATATCACTAGATATTGAATACATTTCATATGTATCATCAACTTCTCAATGTTTTACACTGTTTTGTACAAACTCGGTATGATATATTTGACAAATGTTGCAACATTTGGTTTGTGTATCGACCAAATCAATGACCATTTTGAATGGGGTCAAATTGATCCCAGGTGTGCCAATGTGTGAGTGTTGGTATGCGTGCAGTTAAGGGTTAAATCTACCTCCTCCTAACGCCTCATCTGTTATACACACTCCGCATCTCTCCCATATTGACCCTCATCCTACCTCTGCTCTTGGCACCTCTTTACTGTCTTCTGCTTTAGTATCAGCCCCCCCTCTGTTTTCCCAAAGTGTGTGGTGTTCTAACATCTGTGGGCTCCATTCGAACCGAACAGATATCTCACTCTCGCTCAATCAGTACACTCATCACCACAAACATGCTCCTTCCTTCCTCTCAGCACACCTCCCTCTCTTCCCAACCCCTAAAATCTTGTACCTCCCCCTGCTCGCTCCCTTCTTCATCATACCATGACCAAGTCTCATCCTTCCCCTCTCCTCACCTCTCCCATCACCCTCCTGCACATTGGCCGTGCCTGCTCTCATCATCTCCCCTCCCTCTCAAAGTAACCTTCACACTCATCTCCCTCCAAGCTTCCCTCTCACCTTTCTCAAAAACTCCCCTCTCATCCTTCTCACTCCCCCTGCTCAAAGTTTTCCCCCCCTCTCATATCCACAAAGCTGCCTCCTTCCCCTGCCCTCTCTCTTCCATCTCGTCACTCCACCTTCTCCACTATTCAACTGTCCTCTGCCTCCTCTCTTATTACTCCACACTGGTACCTCAACCCATCACCACCGAGCCTTTTCTCCTCATCCTGCCCTCTCCCCTCGCCTCTCTGCCATCCCCCACACTCTTTCAACAACTCTCTTTACCTCCCCCCTCCTACCTCGTCCTACCCTCCCCCTCCCCTCCCCTGCACCCAATGCCACTTCCCCTCCCTCTTCCTTAACAGTGTGGACCTCAAACATCTGCACCCTTTGCTCAAACCTGACAGATCTTTCCACACAGGTTGCCACTGACAAATCAGATAATCTGCTAAACAGAAACTTTTCTCCCTCAAGACATCCCTGACTCCCAAGTATCTCTCTCTGGTTACTCCCTCCTCCGGTATGACAGACCTGAGCTTCGTCCTGGCGGCGGAGTTGCTCTCTTCATCAAAGACTCTATTCCTCACTCTCCATGCACTGCCATCACTCCCCCCCCACACCTCCCGCAGTACCTCTGGCTCCGGCTTCCCCTCCGCTCCCACCTCGTGTTTATATGTGTGTTGTACCGTCCACCAAACAGTAATGACTCCATTTACATCTCGCTCTCCGAAAACATGGACCAACTTCTATCCTCTCATCCGAACTCTCTCTTCTTCATATGTGGTGACTTCAGTTGTCATCATGCCAGTTGGCTTGGTATGGGTACCTCTCTCACCTGCCATGGCACTTCAGCAAAAGACTTCTGCGACTCTGCGGGACTGACACAATCTGTCAACTTCCCGACACGGATCTTAACAAATGGTACTGCATCTCTTCTGGATCTGATTTTCACCAATTTCCCTGAAAATATCTGCTGTTCTTCCTCATTTCCAATCGGTTCATTTGACCATATGTCTGTTCTTGGTGAATCTTCCTTGTAAAATAAACCCCTTGTCTTTACTGTCCACGTACCTTTCCCTCATGCTTTCTTTTAATAAATGCCATGATATTTGTAATTCAACCAGTCCTTTCCTCCATTGATCCAGCATAGTCCGAATGTTTGTTAGCCTGGAAGTTTTACTCCACCGATTGACTCTACACATCGGCCGGTACGTACTTGGCAGCTCCGCTCAGCTGCATCTGATGAAGTAAGATAAGGCAAGTACATATCAAGGGCATGAGCCCTCCTTGATGCTGCCAATCCAATGAGGTAGTGGGACCCTGCCAGGATTGGTGGTGCCAATCAGTGTTCGTAGTTGACCAGCAATCTGCCAGACTGCGGAGCTATTTGCGGCTTGTGGCTTCAGGACCGGGCATTCGAGAGAAACTCGAGTGCTTCCCCTCGTGGGTCACCTCAAACTCAGGTCGGCAACAAGATACATGTTCTATGGTCTGTGTACCCTGGTGTTTCCATTGTTTTGTCCACTATCTTTCTGTACGTTCCCTGCCCCGATGACCATTGTTGCTAGGGGTTTCTGCGCATGCGCGCTGAGCATTCTGGGGGCAGATTCTGTCATTTCGAAAGTCGCATGTTGACACTGTCGCAGGATAATTTAACTTACGATACAAATGACTCATTTTAATTGCTTAAAAAGTGGAACTTGACACGTCTTGTCTATTATGTAAATATAAACCTCACAACTCCTCACTATGATGATTGAAATATGAAGCCACCTTCAAGGAACGGTTCTTCGAGTCTACAGAATGAAACTATTGTGTGCTTTGTTTTTAATTTCTTTCTCTGCTGATGAACACCACAAATCTTGTATCGGCTGTTCTTTTTTATTTTAGTTTAAATTCCTTGTTTGGTGCCTCCTTTTAGGGTCATGAACGAGCTTGTTGGCATCTTTGTCGGCCATTTATATTTCTTCTTGATGTTCAAGTATCCACAGGACTTCAATGGTCGCTGTTTTCTATCAACACCTAGCTTCCTGTGAGTGTTACTCCCTCCTATTGTGTGCTGAATACCTGCTTCATTTAACTTTAAAATTTATATGACGATCTTGGCATCACGTCTAATTAGCCCATCCCCCAGCGCAGCGGGAGACAGGGTTTTGCAATCACTTCTCTGTGTCTGTCTGTCTCTGTCTGTCTGTCTGTTTTCTGTCTCCTGTCCTGTAACCATTTGAGCTTTTGTCATCAAATTTTCAACAAAGCTTTATTTTCAGACTATGGGGAAGACTAATTAATAATTTGGTCGAAAGGTCAACGTCAAAATTGTCAATTTTCATCCAATTGACTTGAAATTTGAACAGGGTTTGCATATTGGGTCACTGAATTGCTTCACCAATAAAACTTTTGAAGCCGATTATTTTGAGGTCAAAAGTTCAAGGTCGCCTAAAATCGTCAATTTTTTTTCGGAATTTTTTTTTTTGCTGTTTTTGTCATGTTTAGCATACGGAAGAAGTCCAAATACAAACCGAACATGGACAGGCTTTGCATTTTTTTTGGAAGCTTTCTAGTTTATACTTGTATTTGTTTCCTTGTATTTTTCTGAAGCTAACATTCTTTAAACTTTGACTGGTGCATTCGGTGCTCGAGATCCCCCATACATACACTACGATGCACATGTCTTTGCTGCACATCATGAATATGATAACGTGAAGAGAAGAAAACGTCGCTGAAAATCCCTCATCAGTTTGGAGTTGCACTTTTAGTCGAACAATATGATATTCCTTCTTTTGCTTTGGAATAATTTTCAATAAAAAATGCTTACTTGTTTTTTGTATACAAGGTCAAGGCTCTTGGAAGAGGCTCAAGGTCAAGGCTCCCCCCCTATACAATTTAGCCCAAGATGACCCTCAATTTTTCATACTTATCGTGTAAAGCATTTGATGTTTGCAGTTATGATGTCATAATGAAGCCACCCATGACGGCATCAAAAAAAAAATCACACTTGTTTCTCGCGGGAGTACTTCACTTGTACGAAGTTTTAATTTTTTTCATGGAGCGGTTTCGAAGATAGAGGTCCAAAGTTTTTCCTTGTTTCCAACATGGCTGCCACACCATGTGATCTATGACATCATAACTGTCATTAAAACATTCCACATGAGTAGTCGCACCGATGGTGAAAAATTTGTGTCAATCGGATAAGCTGTTGCCAAGAAAACGTAAAATCAGCACGGATGTACGTATGTACAGACGGACAACCCGAAAACATAATGCCTCTGCCGACTTCGTCATCGGAAGCTGAACCATGAAAGCTGAAGGAACTGTGAAAAAGGTGCAAAAACTGATCCCCTTAACTACAAACCAATCAGCTTGCTTCCTGCTTCCAATCATCAGCAAGGTCATGGAATCCATCACCACAGTTATGAAATCCTTCCTTTTCTCCAACAACCTAATCTCAGATCACCAATTTCGTTTCAGACCAGGTCAATCTACCTTTGGCGTGTTGCTTCTACTCACCAACAATGGATGGAGATCCTCAATGTCAGACATGTACCACCATCTCAGATTGTTCCCAATCCAAAGCCATGATCTTTTTTTAACTCCACCCAAATCCCTCCTCCTTCCAATTCTTCAGTTTTCCCTCCTTGGAGTTTCCTTCTGTATCCATATTGTCCATCCCTTGCATCCTCTGTGTCCAACTTGTCCACCCCATGCATGCGTGTTTTGTGTCATGTTTTGGTCTGCTGATCCATTAAATGTACAAACTCATCCATGAGCTTCAACTATTTACACAGCAAAACTGATATGGTGGTGAACAGCTGTCTGGAAGACCCAGCAGGAAGAATGAGATTGAAGAAAATCTCGAAGTTGGTTTCACAGGTGGGGAAAAAAAGAGAAACGATCGAGTGGAGGTGAGTCATGATCCTGTATTTAGGTAGTTTCTCCAGAAGGGGGTTGATAGTGGACCATGTGCATCCTGCAGAAACCTGGGGGCGGGGGGGGACAAAGTAGGAAAAGAGCAGAGGGTGCAAGACCAGAAAGGAAGCGGAAGAAGACAGAGAGACCACCGACCTGTCTGCGATGGCGAAATGTTCGACCCAGACTCGGCTTTATCGCGAGAGATTACAGTAATCTTGAAGGACTTGGCTTCCACAGCATCAACCTGAGCAAGATGTTAGTTTGGCAGGCCTTTTTAAGCTGCGGATGAAGGCCTTGTCGGTGAATAGGAGTCCACGTGTGCCAAGGAAGGACTTTGCATGATGGAGGATGCCCAGTCAGCCGCTGGCTTTGAAGGCCAATTTAGAAATGTAGTTTGCCCAGGAAAGATCATGGCTGGGAGTGAGACAAAGGATTTGAATGACTGAACTTCCTCAAGAGTATTGTTGAGGAAGTAGATTGGGGGGGGGGGAGGGGGAAGAGTTTGGAGTTGCCAGATGATCCTTTCGAGAGAGAGAATGAGAGTGGAGATTTGTCAGGATTGAAAGACTTATTCCAAGTGTGACCAGCTTGTGATGTTTTTTTGTTCAATATCAGAAGAGAGGGAAGAGGTTGCAGAGGGTGGAATCGTCAGCAAATAGATAAAGAAGATTTTCCCGAGTCAGAGATCATTTCTGAACATCAGAAATAGGACTGGGCCTCGAACAAGCCTCGACAGGGAGAGTAGATGGAAGATTTAAATTGAATGTTGTTTGTTTTCCGATTCATGTTCAAAGTATGTAGTTTAACGTACTTTGGCTCTGAATTCATCCCAATCGCACATGTGCCGGGAGTAGTCTGATAAAATATATTTTTTAATCTATCTGCCTGTCTGGCAGTCAAACAAAATTGAGAATCATTCCAAACAGGAAACGTACTGTTTTTAAGGACGTTGTAAAGGACACAAACAGACTTGAATAACTCATGTAACGTGTTAGATATGGTGGTGTCGTAGACGCTGCATCAACGGAGGTAAACTTCTGGAATATATATATATATATATATATATATATATATATATATATATATATATATTTTAATACGACCTTTAAAATATTATTTAATTTAAATTGACTTGTATACTTGAAGACTGCGTGGGGTAATGCGTTTGTATGAATCCTCGAGTTTTCGAAATAATGAAGAACTAGTCTTGCTTGTGAGCAAAAGAGCTTCCGCCTTACTCCTGAAGGCCGAAGCTCTTTTGCTACCATGAAGGGTTAACGTCCAAAGCATGAGCTTTACTTTACTTTATGTGGCGGTTCGCATTTCCTCCAGCGTTCAGTTGATTCCATCTATTATTTGTTTTCTTATCTGAACCTGAAAGCTTCATATATGTTCCTTCACCATCTGCTTCTTCTTTCATACACAGCACATAGCTGCTGAAAGCATAATATACTGGTGGCGACAGTTGTACCACTGATCCGTGGGATCTCTAAAGTCCACCAAGTAAGGCTATCAGATGAGACACCCAGTTTAATGCCATCTGAGGGATGGCACACACTTTGATGAACACACACTGCCTGCAAAACCCTAGGATAGCGGTTTATAGCTGAGTCAGGATTCCAACCCAGTCTGGACAGCTCAAAGTTTAACATGCATACCCTTCGGTTATCTTGCCAGCCGACCAGTAATTGTTAATTTATTTAAGCTTAGAAGAAAAATTACTGACCTTGAGAAAATTAAGCTCTGCTTCCCCACCTGGATCAAGCTTCTTTTTTATGCATTGAAAACAAAGGCCTCTGCTCTTCCTCACTTCCTTGCTACTCTTGAGAAAAGAGAATCATGTGTGGGGAAGAATTTTATTTCAAATAACAAACACCAAAATGGTTTGGCAATTTTTTTTACACTGGTCAACAAGAAGGGCTTTTTCACATTTTCTCTGACAGCTGGTACCAGACTCCCCCAGCAGTAAAGTACCTCCGTTGGAGCCGGGCTTCGGCATGGCAAGGTCCCTCGCCTGAAGCACTTTACTGCCAGAGCCCACACTATATTTATATATAGCGTGTGTATGTATATAATGTATATGTGTGTGTGTGTGTGTGTGTGTGTATACCGGCAACCCCCGCTTCATCGCGGTTCACCTATCGCGCACCCGGTTCATCGCGGGTTTTCCCTTGGAACGTAACTAATTTTTTTTGCGGATTCCCCCAGTACATCGCGGTAATAATATATAAAATATAAATTATTTAAGCAATAAATTATAACGCGTGGCGCTCGAAAGTATCTTCATAATAAAACAAACTTTTTTTGTATGTTCGTCGACACAACGCACGAGACAAAGACAGAGAGCACTATTAATTTTTCCTTGGCGCTGATTGGCTTCTGCCCACGAGGCGCACTCTCGCTGTCTTGAGTGTTTCGCTTGTGAACGACACAGATATTTTCTACGTTTTTTTTCTCCAAGCTCTACGATGCCGCCGAAAGGAAAAACGTTTGCCGCGGTTGGGCGCCATTACGGTTTGAATGAATCGACCATACGCTACATCAAGAAGGACGAAGCCAACATCAGCGCTTTACATTCGCAACGCCCTGCA
>BROF01006157.1:10949-23835 GCA_024346535.1 Eptatretus burgeri
CGTTTCCGGATCTTGATCCGGATCTTCTCCAAAATCGAATCGACTCGTCCTTGTCACACACCCAATCTGTTCACCAAGTTTCATCTGAATCCGTCCACAACTTTTTGAGATATCCTGTACACAAACAGACCAACGTAACCCCCGTCCACCTTCGGTGACGGAGGTAAAAAGATTGCCTTGAGATGACACAATGAAAAGTTCAAGTTCCAACACGGAGCTTGATCCCCTGACCAGACATACTTTGGGGGAAATGCATCGCTCGGTCCACTGGGATATCGCCATATAATCGAGTGATCGTGTTCGAGACGACTGGACAGACACGGTGAATATACTTAATGGTTCCCCAAGAACAGCCAAGAGAAAAATCTGTGAAAGCGATAGTTTAGTGATTGACAGTTAAAAAGGAGGATTTTGATGAATATAACATCAGTTGATGTTTTCATATCCGTTCCGTTGTTGAAGATTGTTTCATCTTGTGTTTGTCCGCCACGGCGTTGTAATGCGCGGCGGAGTGAGCCGTTGTCTGATTGGTTCACCGCCTTGCGGTCCCTGGCGTTGTAATGCGCGGCGGAGCGAGCCGTTGTCTGATTGGTTCACCGCCTTGAGGTCCCTGGCGTTGTAATGCGCGGCGGCGCGGCGGAGCGAGCCGTTGTCTGATTGGTTCACCGCCTTGAGGTCCCTGGCGTTGTAATGCGCGGCGGAGTGAGCCGTTGTTTGATTGGTTCATCACCTTAAGGTCCCTCCTCCAAAGCGAGTTGCATTTCTTGCAACAGTTTCGCGATCATAGACGCCTCAGAACTGGTAATCGCTGTGTTACTCACGACCACCGTGTAAGCTCATGGGAAGTGAGCTTTTGTCGCCCAGAGCTCCGGGCTCCCGAAAACGGCGCCAAGCCGCATTGCGCTTCCTCACAGGCATTTCCCTGGACGGTAAACCGCCGCCATCGACCGCAGCGCAAGCACCGCAAGTATGTTTCCGAGGAGGTTCTTGACAGGTGTTTCACCTTGCAAAATGCAATGCGCCATATTCACCTGAGACTGGCGTCTCGTTTTTCAAGCTCTCTTCACGTAACGAGGTTTAAAATGTTTTTATTTTTTACCACAAACTTTACCTCAGAGCGTCGAGGCAGGAGATTCACACGTTGAGGGGAAGGGAGACGTCGGAGAGGAAACAGAGGAGGCAGAAGCCGTGCCGGACGTGGAACGGACGCTCCTGTTCCCCCTCCAATGGAGCCGCACCACCGTGCCTCACTCCCCGAGCCGTGTGTCAGCGCCCAAGGGGAGCCCCTCGGAGGCCATGGATTTCCCTCGGCTCAGGTGTGATTGGAGGTCCGTGACGAGGGGGAGGGGGGGGGAGGGATCGGTGCACAGCTGGAAGTTTGATACTAATCTATCTTTAATTCCAGCAATCTCTGTGTGTGTCTGTGACCGCTGTTTCTCGACAACCTCTGGTCCGATGTAATTTAAACTCGCCAGGTACATTGCTGGGGACCTGAGTATGTGCATTTTCAAGGTTTGATATTAATTGGACAAGTAGTTCCCAAGTTATGGCCATTTATTTACCAACCAATGACAGGACACGGTGCTATGACGTCACGATTGACGTCACAATTGTTTGTTTGTTTTTTGCACGTACGGGCCCGCACTAGTGGAAATAAATTCTTACTAGTCGGGAGGCGACGATTGCATTAGATTATTGAACAATGCCACGACAGGTACAATTGAGTTAGTGGAAGCTTTTGAGGAAGCCCTTCCATCAAATCTCTTCTGTCAAAATTGACCAAATCAAATCGGATTTTTTTTATATGTTGTGCTTATGGACAATTACGCACAGCTTCAACAAAATGAAATTGCGAGAAAAAAAAAAATAAAAAGTTCAAGTGGGCGTGGCTCCGCCCACAAGGGGCGTGGGACACCCCTCATACAAAAACACAACTTGACCATGATATCTCGCTTGTGTCCAAGTTTCATCAATAACGCATCAAACGTCACGGAGCTATGCTCTGGAGAGAGTCACAAACAGACAGACACAACGAAAATAGTGGTCACTGCTGGCACCTGCGAGCCAATATTTTACTTTGTAAAATACTGTACCAAACGCATGATGTACTGTGGGCACGTATTTATTGCATACGCACCAAAATGGCCCCGTATCGCTTGCGATGTGCTTTTATAAACATATTCATTTTGGGCAACATTGTCTTTTTCTAGATGACATTTTGTGCCAAATTGATTCATTATATGAAGGTTTTTACTTCACATCAGGTGCAGAGCAGTCTGATCCGTGTTCGATTCGCGAGGTTTCGCAGGCAGGAGGGGCTTGCATCACAAAATGAGCCGTTCCATGGATTATGTTAAAGCCGGGTGTCCCATCTGCTGGCGTTAGGTGGTGAACGATAAAGATACCACAATATATTTTGTGAAGAGTCGGGGAGTTATCACCGGCACCCTCTGAACAAATTACAAATTAATATGGCTTTTAAGCCAGATCCGACTAACTGGTTTGCGGAAGACATTTCTTTGTATACAGAGTCGAGGCTCATACAGGAGCTGTATTTGGGCCAAATTTCCTGTCTGGGGGACAGGATGGAAGGAGATGGGGAAAGTGTTCTCAGGACAGCTTGATAGAAAAGGTGTATTAACGAGGCAGCTCCGGTGGGATTGTATTTTACCTCCGAGGCTATTTGCTGTGGTCAAAAAAAAGTACCTTGTGACGTCTTTGTGGTGGAAACCAAAATTAAGGGTCATGGTTCTGGTGGATGAGAATGTGTAAAAGAGTGGGTACATCACACGAAGCCAGATATCAATAACGAATGACAGGTGAGACTGAGGATCAAACTCAGCTCACCCACAACTCACCCTCATCTGTCTCGTCTCCACACACCGTGTTCCCAAAGGAATTCTTCGCTGTTGATTTTACCTTGGAGTAGTTTTTTAGATCCTCATGGAGGATCTCAAAGTCTTGCTCACGTTGTTGTTCTTATGGACTTTTTTGTTTCACAGCCTACAGTTTTCATCGAAACTTCCTGAAACTTGGCATATTTATATTGGACCAGATTTAATTATAACAAGCTCAAATGAGCGAAGATCCTCGTCCTCTTAATGATGACGTCATAAAAACGAATATGACGTTATTGTGATGTATCAGGTTTGCGATAAATTATCTGTGATAATGCCCGCCTTGATTCCCGCAAACAAAATTCAAACAGCTTGCCGAGTTTCGGAGATAATGGGATAGGCGATTTCCATTAGCGGTGATATTATGACGTCAACTTTTTTCTCGGAAGAATTTCCAAAATTGGAGATGGTTACTGCCTGTGCGTGGGCTTTCTGCTTATACATGACAAGTTATACGAAGATCTGATGAAAACTCTGGGTTGTGAAACAAAAAATAGGAATGACGTCATAAAAATTGATATGACGTCATAGTGATGTATCATATGTGCGGTAATTCATCTCTGCTTATGCCCTGTTCGATTCCCACAAACAGAATTCAAAAAGCTTGCCTAGTTTTGAGATAATTTTTTTAGGCGATTTCCATTAGCGGAGATATTTTGACGTCATAACTTTTTTTTCTAGGAGGAATTTTCAAAATCGGAGATGGTTACTGTCTGTGCAGGGTATTTTTTACATACATATGCCAAGTTTCAGGAAGTTTCTATGAAAACTGTAGGCTGTGAAACAAAAAAGTCCACAAGAAGAAGCAGAACAACAACAATGTGAGTAAGACTTAGAGATCCTCCACGAGGATCTGAAAACATACAACATTGGACCAGAGGACTTTTTTTGATTTGAGCCAGAAATTTATGGTGTAGACAATGCTGCCCTGGATGAAAAGGAAAAAAGATCATGCAAACAGGACGTTAATTAAAACAATGCATGACCACCAGCTCACCTTTCTTTAGGTACCTGTACTTTGTCATGAGGAATCATGATGGAATTGCACCTGTCTGCCTACCTGTAGATATTTGACAGCTCATAAACGTACGGAACTCGCCTCCACCTGAACCAATGGCCCGGTGCAGGCTTTGGGCCTGGTGCTCGTGCATAAGTCTTCGGTAATACGCACAAAACCCAATTTAACAATAAAGTGGGGGTGCTCAATCACCCTGAGCACCGCCCTTAGGTCATGTGGAGGTGGGTCGGTTCGTTCAGTTTTGTTGTGCAGATCACCAATCTAAACGAAATTCACCCTGTACATTCATGAGAACACACCATTGAAATTCCTACTTGTTTCCATATGCACAAGTTGACACACCGACAGTTATTACCATTTGAAATTACCGCCGTGAAGTGGGCGTGGCATGCTTGTAATCGTGGAAGAAACGACCAGGAAACAACAAATCAAGATGGCAGCGCCCATGGTTGTCGTGTGATTTCAAGTGATTTTTGGTCTTTCAACAACCAAATATGCATTGTTTCATACACTTGGGCGGGGAGGATGATGAGAAAGTGATGCAATTCATGGATAAGAGCTGGCGTAAGGTAGGCGAGTGTGCGAAGGCTTGGTGCGACGCCACAGATAGTTTCACTATCAACAAATGCCGTTTGCTGGCTGATCAAATAATGAAACTGCTGCCAATGACTGATCCTCCTGCGGATGCCGGCTGTCACCGGTTCTGCTATGCGTCGTTTTGTAACAAGGATCATATAAAACGCACTGAAGCCAGGAAAAGGAAATTAGAAGCCAGCACTACTGCAGTTTCTGCTAGAGCCAGTGAAGTGGTGGGCGGACTCGAAGAAGAGGGGCACTCATACCACAAAATACGTAGAAACTCCCTCAGAACCTCTGTAGGAAGGGTGGCTGACAAATCAGCTGGTGTACTGCCAAGAATTTGTGTCATATGCCAGAAAAAAGACAAATTCATCCGTGTCAAAGGAAAATCTCAACGTGATTAGTTGTCCCTGGCAGAAACGCAGGATGGAGGAAAGCTGTGGGAAACTGCTGAGCAGAGGAGAGATGAACGTGATGTGAGAATAATGACAACTATGAAGGATAAAGACTGTCTGGCGTTGGAAGTTTGTTATCACCGTAAATGTTATTACGAGTATGTGAATGACACATACCACAGACAGAGTGAAAGTAAACTCCAAACTCAGAAAGTGAACTATGACTCAACATTTGACATTTTTTGTGATAAAGTAATCCAGGTAAGACTCATTGATGGAAAGCAATCTATACATATGAAGAAGTTGTGTGAGATGTTCAATGACCTACTCAGAGTATGCGAAGGTCAGGATAAAGCCAACTACCAGGCAACAAGACTGAAGAAAAGACTGCAGGAACGGTACCCAGACGTGATTTTCTATCGTCCACCAAAAATGTCTGAGAGCGAAGTGGTGTACATGAAGGACATTGATATTGCTTCCATTGCTCAGGCTGCTGTTGTAGACAGTAGCTCTACAACAGAAACAGAGTCAACTACAGAGGATGAAGCCAGCCAGGGTCCACAGCAGGGTGACTCAGACCTCAATTTACATGTTCTATACTCAGGAGCACGCATGGTGAGAGATGACCTGAACAAACACCAAAGTGTGGACATTACATGGCTCTACTTGGAAATGGTGGAGCTAGCACTAGAGCTTATATGGGCAACTCGTACTTCGAACTGGCCGAAACACCTTTCGATCACGGGAGCGTCAATGCCCTGGTACTTTGCGTACGATCACCTAAACTATGCAAGGTACTTACCCGTTTACTGGCTGGAAATGGCCAGGCTGGAGTACTCCCACCCAGACACCTATCAAGCGTTCATGGACGGCAAATGGACTGCCCAACGGCATACTCGTTATGGATTTAGTAGTGTTGCGTGTGATCAGATCATAGAGCAGACTTTAAATAGGGACAGCAAGACCAGTGGAGGCATCATTGGTTACACTCAGAAAAGCACAGCTGTGAAGAAGTTGATCCTGTCCCAACCAGCACGTGCGGAAATCGCAAGGAAATGTGAGTCCATGGTGGGTATCCACGACGAGCCCTGAACGAGAAAGGATTTGGATGTGTCGAGCTCGAAGAAGAACGAAGCAGTGGTGGTACAAGTGATGGACACAGTGCTTCAAATGATTAACCCTTTCTCCGGCGCTCTCCTTGAACTCGTCAATATTAGTTCAGGTGTCATCGCACCGCCAGCCACTTCCACGGACTTGATGAACGCGTATGTCAAGGGAGAGAATGCTGTCGTGCAATTCATGCGTGATTGGCTTCTCTCAGGTGAGGTCCCATTCTTCAGTCCGATTTTGAAGGCCAAATTGGCAACTTTCTCGAAGGCGCGAGGAAAGTCGGCAACTCCCCACCAGCAGACGTCGAAGGTTGAAATTGCGAATGAACGTCGTCTTTTCACACGACTGCTGTTGATTGGCGAGTAAAGCACTGTAACACTCCACGATCTGCTCGCGTACCCACTGGCGAACATATCTTTCCCGCTGGCATCCGGTGATGGTTCGATTGCTAAGACGGACAAAGCCAAACTCCGCAACCATATACTGAAACTGTGGCCCGATTGCCGTGTGGACGCTCGGCCTATCCAAGGTGCAACAATTGTGGATGGAATGGCCGTTATTCAGGCGATAAAGGCTGGTTCACTGCCTAACACTTTCGGCAAACTGGAAGAGATGGTGCTGAACATTGTAGTGGCCAAAGCATGACATAACCAATCTTCGAGACTGGACGTGGTGTTTGATACTTACCCAAGTATCAGCATCAAGTGCCTGGAGCACGCAGGGCGGGCGATCTTCAGGTGCGAACCATCTACGGACGTGATCAAGCCCTTCCAAAACAGTGGGCCAATTATCTCCTGAGCGGAGCCAACAAGGAGGCGTTGATAGAGTTCATCGTCGAATCGTGGACGAGAAGCATCTCTCCATCAAAACTGGGTGATATGCTGTTGTACGTCAGTCATGCCGGCAAATGTGAGAAAATCAAGGCATCGAATGGTGTCATGACTGTGTCGTCAGTACCTGAACTTGAATGTGACCATGAGGAAGCTGACACTAAGCTCCTGCTACATGCCGCTCACGCGGGACAGAATGAAGAGTCGGTGCGCATAGAGAGTTTCGACACCGATGTGTTTGTGTTGGCATTGGCTCACTCAAAGTCAATTCGGGCGCGAAATTTCCATCTGGTCACAGGAAGTCCCAAGGACATTATTGTCGTTGACATTAGGAAGCTGAGTAATGCCCTGGAAAGTTCTGTCTGCGATGCGTTGATAGGTTTGCACAATTTCACGTGAAGTGATACCACCAGTGCATTCCATGGTAAGGGCAAAACAAGGCCATTTGACTTGATGATGAAGGATCCCCATCTCATCTCCTGTTTCGGGAACATTGGTTGAGAATTCACGCTAGATCAGAATATCATTCACGACCTGGAACAACTCGTCTGCGCCATGTACAAACAGCTGACCATGAAGAGTGTGGACGAGGCTCGCTACAAGCTATTCTGCAGCCAGTCGCTGGGAGAACAGAAGTTGCCACCTACAAACGACGTTCTGATGCTGCATTTCAAAAGTGTGAACTATCAGTCTGCGATCCACCACCGCGTGACTGAGAGGTTTATAGAAGCCCCTTCTCCTGCATTTCACGGATGGGTGGAACGCAACGGAGCACTGACTGTTCACTGGCTGAACAAACCACCAGCGCCGAAGGAACTGTTAGAGGCGACGAAATGTAATTGCAAGAAGATGAAATGCGAGACCAACCAGTGTTCTTGCCGGTCAAAAGGACTGTCCTGCACAGAGTGCTGTGGGTGTCAAAACTGTGCCAACGATGAACAGACCCATGCAGAAATGGAACTTATGGATGATGAAAGCAGAACTGACGATGATTCAGATGACGAACTGTGAATGCGGGTGTCACACTGCTTTTGCTGTGATCTACTACACAGTAGTATTCAGGTTGGTTAGCATGTAATCGTGGACTTGAGTTTTGTAATAGCAGCAGTCAAGAGCCTAGTTCAGCAACCGCTTCAGAGCAAGAAATACTGGAGTTCTAAGACAGTAATCCTCTTGTAGCAGTTCTACTTTTCATCAGGCTGAGTCGCGCAGTCTCTTTGTCTTTGATTTAATCCGTAAGAGCCAATGTAGCTGTCTTTAATAGTCAATGTAACTGTCTTTAATAGTCAATGTAACTGTCTTTAATAGTCAATGTAACTACCTTTAATAGCCCGTGTGACTGCCTTTTAAGCAAAAAGTTGCCTTGGTCAACTCGAAGGCCTGTCTGGTCGGTCCAGACGTTTTCGGCCGGTAAAAATGTCACTGCTTCGGTTTACGACCTTTAATTATTAACATCTTTATTAACAGTGAATAGGGCTCTGTATCAACATAATGTATCATCTTAAGACCTCACAAGAGTTTTCTTTGACGTACATATAATTGTAACCTTGATTCTTCATTTCTGTGTCAAAATCGTGCTTTAATGTTCGGTGAATCTTTAATTGCCAAAAATGACCAATTGTGTCACATCCTTGACGTGGAAACAAGTGGATTTGGACTCGTCGTCTAAAATTCTTTAAGTATGCCAAATTTCATCCAGATTGGTGATCTGCATAACGAAAATCATTTTCTGAAGGTAATAGCGAGTACCTCAACATGGTCTACCTGGCCAAGCCGTCGATGAAGAGATTAAGGGGACGATCTCCATCAGGTCCTGCTTCTGCGCCCAATCCGCTCGACCGCTCAGTCCCCCATCCACGTCACATGCAGTGTGGTCGTGTGAGGAGGTGTAAAATTATTCCATTTTTAGCTCGCCTGTTCGAAGAACAGAGAGCTATAGCGATACCCCCGGCGTGAGCGTCAGCGTCAGCGTGAAAATGTTAAAGTTTTTTTTTGTGCAAGTTATTTTTTCCTTTCTAATGTTTTTATCTCCCACACTTTTTTATACGCCCGATATATATCGGGGCGTATTATGTGATACTGGTCGTCCGTCCGTCCGTCTCTGTCTGTCTGTCTGTCCGCCCGTCCGTCCGTTCCTGTCCGCACTCTAACTCCCAAAGTTTTCAACTTTCACGTTTCATATTTGGTACATAGGTACAGACTGTGGAGACGGTGTGTCACGACATACGTTCGTCATCTAAAGTGGTTGCCATGGCAACCAGGATGCTGTTTTCCATCCGTTCCTGTCCGCACTCTAACTCCCAAAGTTTTCAACTTTCACGTTTCATATCTGGTACATAGGTGCAGACTGTGGAGACGGTCTGTCGCGACATTCGTTCGTCATCTAAAGTGGATGCTGTTTTCCATGTTGTAGCACAACTCTGTATATACCTTCTTGTTCAGGCGTATTTTGTGCTCACTTGCGCTCTTGTTACTGATTACAATATACAAATACATATATTCCTTTAAAATTATTTGCATCAGACTTCATTGCAATGCTTTATAAAAAATATTAATTATTAGACGAGTTTTAAAAACGATAAATGTATAAACAGGCGAGCATTGGGTGGCTTTGACACCAACTCTGGTTATCCTTGCAGCATTTCCAGCAGGAGGCGCCTGTTGTCTCGGTCTTCAGTGGATACGCTTGAGGGGATAGAAGAGAATGCACCACTCAGGAGGTCAGTAGATTTTCATGTTGCTTTATTCATTAAGACGAGCTTGGTGTTTATAATTAAATTTTCGGGGTTCAAACCTGCTGTTGTAATAGAGCGCTTGCTCTGATTTTGGGAGGTGGGTGGATCAAACCCTGGCCGAGTCATACCAAAGTTTTGTTAAAATGGTACGTGTTTGTTCCTTGCTTGATGCTCAGCATTTAAAAGGATAGAGCACAGACCGACAATGCTGGGAAGGCAATTGAAAACCACCCTAAAGTATATCCCCTGCTAAGAAACTGCTTCAGCAGTATCAATGCTGTGTAATCTGTAAAGAGTATGGTATTCGTACATCAACATTTTACAGTATTTGTGTGCAAAGCTCAGAACTGCTAATTATCATGGTTTAGCCTTCCCTGTTCCCCAAGGGATGGAAGAGGCCATTTACTTGGTCCATGTGTGAGTCCACATACTGATCTACTATAATATAGATTGTTTGTTTTCAGATCTACGTTAATCTATACATACGCAGGTAAGGCTCTGTATTGTGAAATATTCAATGTTGTGGTTTTTCTTTTTCCTATGATTTAAAAAAAAAGAAATCTGGCATAAGTATTAAATCTTTCACAAAATAAAAAATAATTGCATTTAAATTGGGCTGGGCATGTCTGCCTTTGAAATATCAGTGAATGAGTGTAATGAGGATTTTTCAAAGACAGGTAGGTGCGGATGAAAGTGAGGGATGACCAGCCTTTAGCACGAGAAGCATCCGGAACCCTTTCTGGTCTCCCTTGCCTTATGCTTTGTGTAAAGTGAAAATGAATGTGCGATGCAATAACTCTGAAGATCACATGTTCATCTCCCCTGTTATCGTCATTCCCAACAAGTATAGTGATGAGGTCGATCACAGCTCAAAGTCCTTTCAGCTCTAAATTGTTCCTTATTGGTAGGTTTTGTTTCTTTAAACGTCTCACAATGAGAGACGATTTACTCAAGGTTTTGCTTTTGCTTCGGCGATTTGTTTGACCGAATTGAATTTGTGGAAATGTCATACTTTTGTCACCTGTGTGGCAAACTTGCTGTTCTTTATCCCATTTATTATTGTGCTTGGCTTTTATTTGCCACGAGTATTAAAGCCCGTCAAAAATGATGGGTTATATTTTACTTGGATTAAAATAAACAGTTCCCACCATTTCATGTTGGGACTGTTTAATATGTATTTAAAAAAAAATTTTTGAGGAGGAGGAGGAGGTGAAGGGTTGTTCGGCTTAAAATTGTTAGTGTATTTAACAGGCAGAATACACTGTGATCTCGTGATTTGTATTTGTGCTGTGGTTTGATTTTTTTTTTTGTTCAATAGGTGTCGCACACTCTCCTGCTCTCCACGTCCGAGAACATTCAAGAAAGTTCACTTCATCAACAACATCCGGCAGCATGACTTTAGGAATGGCAGGTGTGGCAGCATGACCCTCTTACTCCTGTGTGTTGATAGCGATCATTTGATATTGGTTGATAACAATTGTTGTTTTTTTTTTTTGTAAACAACGTCCAGGCTCATGGAAAAGTTAGACTATTGAACAGATAGAACATAACAGTGCAATAGGAACAGCAGAAAGAGAGGGGGGAGGGGAAGGGGACCGACATCAGGGTATAGGGACAAAATAGACGGAGATGGACGATCGAGGGATGTGGGTAAGAATGGGTGTTGGGGGAGGACAAAGGGTGTGAACAAAATGTACACAGCATCAAACTCTCAGGAAGGAAAAACTGCAAATTTGGAAGGTTGTGGGGGAAGAGGATGGTTAACAGGGATGGAAAATATCACGGTTTTAGATGGGGGGGATGATCTGAGATGGGGGAGAAGAGCTGTCTTGAAGACCTGGAGGGAAGGATGGGATTTAAGAGAATGTAGAAGTTGTTTCCACAGGTTGTAAAAAAGGAACGAATGAGCAGAGGTGAGCAGTGATTTCTGGATTTTGGGAGTTTCACTAGAAGGGGGTTTCTGGTGGAACTCAAGCACCCTGCAGAAACCTGGGGTGGAGGGACAAAGCATGGAAAGAGCAGAGGGTGCAAGACTAGAAAGGAGGCAGTAGAACACTGAGAGACCACTGACCTGTCTTTGATAGGCCTAAACTCTCAGTTTCATCATAGGAGATTGTAATAATCTTAAAGGCCTGTTTTAATAGTGTCTAGTGAAGCAGGGGTGCAAGCCCAGAGGGGAGAGCAATCCTCCATCAAGCTGCAGATGAAGGCCTTGTATGTGACTAGGAGTTCAGGTGTGCCAAGGAAGGACTTTGCCTGATGGAGGATGCCCAGTCGGTGACTGGCTTTGGAAGCCAACTTTGAAATGTGGTTTGCCCAAGAAGGATCATGGCTGATTGTGACACTCAGGATTTGAATGACTGAATTTCTTGAAAGGGATTGTTAAGAAAGTAGATAAGAGGGTTTGCCAGATGGTATGGAGAGAGATGTCAGGATTGAAAGACATATTCCAAGTGTTTGTTCAATTTGTGATTTTTGTCAATGTCTGAAGAGAGAGAAGAAACTGCAGCGTGCCTGTCTGAAGGTTGAGAGATGTCATGGCAGAGGGTGGAGTCATCAGCAAATAGATAAAGGGGATTTTCCAGAGAGTCCAATCGATCATTGATGAAGATGAGGAATTCAATTGGGCCCAGAACAATGCCTTGGGGAACTCCATCCTTGACAGGGAGAGGAGATGAAAGGATTCCGTTCAGTGCCGCATGTTGGCCTCAAGAGTAGAGGAAGTCAGGAAGCCAAGTGTGGAGTTGGCCTTGGATGCCATTGGCAGAAATTTTTGCAGAGTAAGGCAGGATGCCAGACTGCATCAAAAGCACAAGATACTGTATGTCTTGAGAGACGGTTCTGATCTCATGTCTGACATTGAGGGCCTCCATCAATTGTTGAGTGAGTAGAAGCACCATGTCCAAGGAAAAAAACGACTTGGTCTGAAACCAAATTGGTGATCTGAGATGAGACTGTTGGAGAAATGGAAGGGTTTCATATCAACTGTGATGATGGATTCCATGATCTTGCTGATGATTAGAAGTAATGTAGTTGGTCTGTAGTTAAGGGGATCAGCTTTTGTACCTTTTTATGTCATGCAGGCTGACCTCCAAGCAGATGGAAGATGACCTGGGGTAAATGACAGGGTGAAAAGGGCAGAGAGGATGCGCAAGAGCAGCAAAGCAGGTTTTTAGGACACGTGAGCTGATGCCGTCCGCTCCAGTTGCAGGGGAGGGAATGGGAAGGCGGCGCGAGGGGAGTGAATGGGGGAGGGGAGTGAATGGGAAGGTGTCGCGAGGGGAGGGAATGGGAAGGCGTCGCGAGGGGAGGGAATGGGAAG
>BROF01006157.1:34763-47979 GCA_024346535.1 Eptatretus burgeri
CCAAGTCGCTATGAATACGTCCGAATCTTAAAAAAAAAAACATCAAAAGTTCAACGTAAGCCAGCGTTTTACATACATTTTAACACGTTGCCATCGCTGGCTAAAACGTCAAGGTGTGACCGGGCCTTAAGAGGCAGCTTATTGTGAGGGACAGGTTGATAAGAGCAAGCAGAGAAGTGAGGACAGCATTTAAGATGTTATGGCACTGGTGCCATCTGGGAGAAGTTTGATGAAAAGTTGGTGATTACCAGCTCCAGAAGGGAGGATGTTCCATTCGCAGAGATCCGGGTTTGGATGTCCGCATATTTGGACAGACCGATGGAGTCTCATTGCTTTCTCTGCAATGTCATGGCTGATTGTCTTTGTGCTCCTCATCGCCACCTATAGCATGGTGGTAATTGAAACTGTCACAAATGAGGAAGAGTGAATTTGAATAGGTGGCTGCTAGTCTGCCAATATTAGCGGAAAGAGGTGTCTACGGTGTTGTCATTTGGTGGCCTTCATAGCCACGTAGAAAGACTTCCGATTGTTATGGAAAATAATACACAGGCAGAGGTATTCCAGATGGCTTGGAGATTTTTTTTGTGTGCAGAACATTGGCCGTGGGGGATGGAGTTATTGACTTTAACAGTAATTCCACTACTAAGGTGGGTTCAGGTTTGTAATAGTGGAAAAGAGAATAGCCAGGAAGAGAGAAAAGGGATTTGAGGATTTATAGTAAGAGGAATGCCCCTGTTAAAAAAAAAAACCTGTCCAGAGTAACAGTGATGATCTACATGGAGAGATGTGTTGTTGGAACGCAGACTTCAAATGTTGGTTCATACTATGAAGGAAGATGGTCGAAGTGGGGGAGAACGGGAGTTGAGAAGGAGTGGGGGGATGCTGGTAAGCAGAGGAGGCATACAGGCATGGTGTAAAAGATGTGTGAGGGGCTTGCATGGAGCGATGGACAGCTTTGAGGCCACATTCACTGTAAATCGGGTTTCATGCAAATATCGGTAATGCACAAGCACACATTACAACCAGGGTGGAGAGAAGGGGAGTTTAAAAGCCAAAGGAAAGTGTGAAGAAGGGGAGTTGAAAAGCCAAAGAAAAGTGTGCTGTAGCCTGTAAGACAGCAATGGGACATGTTCGTTTGCGAGACAAAAGGTGAGGGAGTGGGATGATTGTGGAAAATAGAGGAAGTTGTGATTTTTTTTTTTATCAGTGGAGGTGAGTAGGTTGCTGAAAGAAAGGGGAAAACGAGAGCATGACTGATGGAGAGCAGCAGAAAGAGTTTGACGGATAAGGCCAACAAGCACGCACGAGGTCTGGGGACGCAGCATTTGATACGAAAGTACAAATTAAAGGCAAAATTTGACATTGGAATGGGCAGACTGAATTGATAACGGTGCAGGCAACATATGACATTAGTTATGTGAAGGAAATTCAGAACAGCATTGTTAGCTTTGATAGTGGTTCTGTTGGAGCTGTACAAAGTCTGAATTATAACTTGTATGAAATGTGTTACTCAAATATAACTTGTACCTTATTCAGATGCCAAGCTGGAATGAACCACAGACACACTCCATGCTCTTTTGATGCTGTACTCTGTCCCCCGAAAATATGTACAATAATAAAGTTAATTTTCTTCCAAACTGCCTGGATCCCCTCTGCGATATTGCCTTGATGTTTGTCTATGACTCATGGGAGGTGTGAAGCGTGACGTGAACCATACAAATTTGTTTTATGCATATGTGGAACCAATCGTGCGAAGATGCCCAGCTGCCCCCTCCACCTTCCTAAACTTCTGGTTAATGTCCCGTCCCACTCAAAAATTCCGCTTTGCTCCTTGAGGCATTCACTACTTCACTTTGTTCCACTTTACTTTCATTTAAGTTCCATTTTGGTTTTCTCAAAAATAATTTAACTATGTTACTCCATTTGGTTATCTCAGTGAGAGCTCCAAATTCAGACACATTGTCAAGGTATGGGAATAACCATAGATGGTTGACATAACAAAAGACTGGACTTCATGAGAATTTAATATTTGTGATTCCCACGGTTTTTTTGAAAAAAAAATTGAAAATGGGGGGGGGGTGGGGATATTGTAATCTGCTCCATCTGTCTGCCCATCATGCTATCTCCTCCTAAATGGTTGTGCAGAAATTCACCAAACTTGATAGTTATGCTCATCAAATGGCAAGAAGGTGTGAGAGCAATATCAGCCCCCCAAGGTTGGGGTTGATGGATAAAATACCGAAAAATGCAATTACGGGTACATATTATTATTTTTTTTAAAACATTTTTAAATGAAACTTTGTATATGCAAACAACATTGGGGAACACATGAAATGTGTAATTCTTTCTTGGATTTTACCCTCAGGGTTGTGCCCCATGGGGTGAGGACTTGGGGTCAGAGGGGTCAAAATGGGGGGGGGGGGAAACGTTCACCGCAAAATTTGAGATTTGATCATTCCTGATGGGAATTTTTTTTGTCATCTTTCAACTTTGCTTTAGGTGGGAAGCGTGGGGATTTGCGATGGTACGCCATTGTCTTTGCTCTAGTTTTTTGTTTCGATTTTGTTTCATCACGATTATGATTAATCGTGATTATATTCTGCTGATGAAAGACTCTGTGCTTGTGAAACAGAATGTTCTGGAGCTGTACGGCCCTTCTCGACCTCGGATTCAACGGAAGTCTTCGACTATAATCCTGAGCTGTTGGACGACCCACAGTGGCCATGTGGCAAGCATAAGCGTGTTCACCTGTTCCCTTCCTACATGGTCAGCTGTAAAGCAGCTCGCACAGACGAATGCTTGCAACTTGATAAACGGTTCACCAAAGTGAAATTTAGGAAGGCGGTTATATTCTTTATGACGATTGGCTGAAATTTATGACAGCATAAGTTTGAGCCAATCATGGACCCGCCAAAATCGGCAACGTCAAATGTTTCTTAACCACAGACACAAGTCATCGAGAAACTTTAAATATTTTTGTTTATCTTGTCATAAACCTAATTTGTTTGTGAATGCTGTTTACCTGATTTCATGCTGACTGTCCCAGATGACAGTTATAGAGTATGTGAAGCCATCAGACCTGAAGAAAGACATGAATGGAACGTTTAAGGAGAAGTTTCCGCACATAAAGCTGACTCTGAGCAAGATCAGAAGGTACTACGCATCCTTTGTCATGGAAGTGCAACAGGGTTGTGCAATTACAACCACAATTCCAATTGATCCTTTCTGATTTGTTGTTTCGTTACAAAATTCAAACTTTTATTTTCTCCATCACCAACATAATCGTGTTGTGGATTTTCACAGGCAAGTATTTCATAGATTCTGGTCTTACTTTTGGTGTGCCAACCTGACACAAACGATAGTGTTTTAAATTATTTGTTTAACAGTAATTCAAGGCTCACTGAGGAGCTTAAACATACTGTACATTACACACAGGACAAGGACGTTAGCAGAAAATGGACCTTTCACCACTGTTTGGCATTGGAGATGGGAATGCCGAACATGTTAACCCAGTCATCTCTTTTCCTGCATGTTGGAAAAGTGAATGAATGCCTGTGGATGCCTGTAAAAGTGAATGAGCAGCATTTGGTGACTTTAGTCACATTATAGTTGAAGCTTCCCAAAACTCATTAAACACTTCATGCAGCCTTCCCTCTCTCCCTCCTCCCTCCCCTCACTTCACCTCCCCACCCCCTTGTCTCCACTTCAAATTAAACTGTTTCTCCCAGTCTGAAGCAGGACATGTGCAAGCTTGCACAGGGAGACGACAGCATTGGTGAGGCCCCGTTGGCTATGGCACTCGTCTATTTTGAAAAGCTGGTGCTGCAGGGCAAGCTCAACAAGTACAACCGCAAGCTGTGTGCTGGCGCGTGCTTGCTGCTTTCCGCCAAGCTCACCAGTGATCTTCGCCGTCATGAAGTCAAATTACTCATTGATGTAAGAATTTCCGTGCCATAAATTCTGCTTCTTGGACCATTTGCTATGACCTTTTTTGCTTGTGGTGCCATTATTATCATATATATATATATATATATATATATATATATATATATATATATATATATATATATATATATATATATACACACACACACACACACACACACACACACACACACACACACACACACACACACACACACACACACACGTATCTCCTTGGTTCTTTCTATAATTTCTGTCATTGCTGAATCATTATTTTGCTTCCCAATGTATTATTTTTTTAATTTTCTCTCCCTCCCTCCTTTTGAATCCTCCATTACTTCTGCAAATGATGAGCACTTTCATCCTTGTGCATCCAGTAAAGCCTCAGCCTGGCATTATGGTACTTGCTCACTGTAATTCCACAAAGTGACCTGTGCTGCTTAGCTTGTGCTTTTTCATGGTGTAGAAAGTCGAAGAGCGATTGAAGCTGAACCGTCGTCACCTTCTTGCATACGAGTTCCCTGTGCTAGTGGCGCTCGAGTTCATGCTTCATCTTCCTGCCAACGAGGTTGTACCCCACTACCGCCGCTTGTCCAGCCAGTCATAGCTGTTTGAAGCTCGGCGATTTCGACTCCATGCATACCTGCCATGCCTCACGGGCCTTTCAATTTGACGTGGACACTGCTATGTACTTTGTGCCAAATATTTTACTTTTTATAAGAAAATATCACCATAAATTGATTTGAGGCTTCTCGGGGTGATTTCTGACATGTTAGTTTTATCACCGTGGATCCCCCTCCCTTTATTACCTCCGCCACCAAAGGTGAGGGAGGTTATGTTTTCACCCCTTTCTGTCTGTCTGTTTGTTTGTTTGTCTATTTGTTTGTTTGTTTGTCTGCTTGTGTGCACGATATCTCAAAAAATTGGGGACAGATTTGGATAAAACTTGGTGGATAGGTTGGGTCTAAAAACTAACAAATTTTGACTTTTAATTTTTTTTATTATCAGTAAAAGCTGATAATTGAATTGCAACATATGATGCACAGGTGCATCCATCAACTCCTGAAGGCAAAGTACGTTCTTTTGTGCAGCGGACCTTTTGTGGTTTAACTATATAACCCACAGATATGTTACATGTATGGGGTGGTCCAAAAGTTTAGTTCCTGATATACGTGGGGAGTTCAAAAAGTTGTACGAGTGAGATGTTTGAAATCGATTGAAGCCAAGAAAAGCCACAAAATAGATCAACTATGGATAAGTATATAAACATATTTACACACTTTTATATTTTTACCTCTGCCATGAAGGCGGAAGGATGTTATGTTTTCACCCCTGTCTGTCCTTTTTGTTTGTTTGTGTGCAGGATATCTCAAAAAGTTGTAGACAGATTCTGATGAAACTTGGTGGGAAGGTTGTGTGTGTGACAAGAATTAACTGATTCGATTTTGGTGAAGATCCGGATCCGGATCCGGCTACTATAGAGATGGGGCCAAAACAATATATAGCACGATATCTCAAAAAGTTGTGGACGGATTCACCTGAAACTTGGTGGACACATTGGATGTGTGACATGGATGAATTGATTCAATGTCGTTGAAAATCCGGATCCAGATTCGATAATTTTTTTTTTAGTGATTCTTCACCATTGAGAGATCGAGCTAAACTGACATATATCACAATATCTCAAAAAGTTATCGATTGGTTTGGATGAAACTTGGTGGATAGGTTTGGATATATGACAAGGTTGAATTAATTTAATTTTGGTGAAGATCCAAATCCAAATACCATCATTAATTTTTTTTTTTTAAAGTGATTGTTCACCATTGAGAGATGGGACGAAAAACGATGTCGTCTGTATAGCATGACATTCCAAAAATGTATTGGGCCCAATATGTTCTCATGGATCAGGCATGATGTGGCGGAGGTGTGCGCTCTACCGAGGCCCTTCGAGTCTTACTAATGTAATATTTGGAAGAATCTTTTGAAATAATTGGTGTGTTTTGGATGATTGCTGGTATCTCATTCCTAGAACTCTTGATTCTTCTCATAAAGTGCAACTGATTAGAAAAATAATTATTTGCATGTTTTTCAAGCAGTTACCACAGGTACAATATATCACAATATCTCACCTCAATAATACTAAATGGCACGATCGTAGTTCCTGAAAGAAATTAAATAATACGAGTCACTTTAAAGTTGCCGGACATTAATTAATAATGAGACTGTATCCATGTAATTCTGAAATTACCTGGAGACCTAAACCTTTCAAATCTTCTTCATCTTCTCTAGTAATTAGGTGTCAGCCACTCAGATCTGCCTTCTCCATTCCCCTCTGTCCTCTGCATATTCGTCTCTCTCAATCCTTCGACCTCCCTCTACACCTTGATCTCTGTCGTCCTCTTGATCTTTTCCCACTAATTGGCTCATTCCATGCTTTCTTGATTGGTTCTTCATTCTTTTTCCTCATCACTTGTCCAAACCCCCACAACCTAGTCTCTCTAATCATTCCTGTGATGCTTGCAACTCAAACTCTCTTGTATATTTCCTCATTCCTCAACCACCCTCTCAGTGATGCTCAAAGAATCCACCGAAGCATTCTCATCTCTGTCCTCTCCAGCAACTCCTCTTCCCTTTTTATCAAAGCCCATGTTTCTGCACAATACATTATAACCGTTCTAATCACTGGCTTGTAGATTTAAACCTTCAATTGCAGACGACTCCACTAGCCTTCCATTTTTTCCATGCTACCTTCACTGTATCCTGGATTTCTGATTCACAACCTCCACCTTCCTTTTGCACTGAGCCAAGGTATTTGAATTTGTCCACTTGTGTCAGCTGTCCACCCCTTATCTACAATCTTGACCCTCTCTACATCAGTCTTACCACACACTATTACTTCTGTCTTTCTTGCATTGACTTTCAACCTCTGCCTCTCTAAGCTCCCTTGCCATTCCAGCACTCTTCTTTGCAGCTGTTCCTTTGACTCTGCTGTTATAACAAAGTCGTCTGCAAACAAGAACTCCCATAGTTGTTTATATCTGAGGTTGTCACTTAGTATGCCCATCACTATAACAAAAATGAAGAGACTGTACAGAATCCTGGTGCATACCAACCTCCACTCTAAAATATTAAGTCCCCATTCATTCTAGACCTTTCACATTAAATGTTACAAATGGGGTCACATGTGCATGTAATTTTGAATAACAGCTCGGGGGGGCACAGTATATCACGTGGAAATCGGTTAAAATGACAGTTTCTATATCATACTATTCATTTGCAATTGGTCACTGGCTTTGACACCAATGCAATTTCTTATGACAGACACTTGGCATCAAAAAGCTACACATATTGAATAAACAGTTTCAAATGGAGCACCTTGCCGCCATTGGCACACGTTGTTGGTTGGCTGTGCTTTTTCCTTTTTTCTTTTCTGGAACTACATTGCCACATCTTGAGAGGATGCTATTTCTTTTTTTGTGAGTTCTAAATGAAATCGTCAAGGAATGTTAAAGAGTCCATCAGACTGCCCTGCGCTGCAATTTGTTCACTTGCACAAAGCAATCCACTCGGGGACTTTTCTACCTTTTTCGGCAGCTCCGATGCAGTGGAAGTGTTTTCACAAAGGGTTCCCTTTCTCTCCTGCACCTGTTTATTCCTGAACACTGCCATGTTGCCTGCCTCATCTCTCAAGGCCTTTGTATGCTGAACCTTGGTGTTGAAGATCACCTCTGCCATATCTCTTCCCCTGTTAACATGGAAGGCTAACATTAACATTTTAAACTTGAGGTATTTTCGGAAATCTCTCACGATGTGATTCATCATTGGTCTTGTTTTGTAAAATATGTTAATACATCATATTTTCTACCAACATGGTGGTGTCTTGTTGAGTCTAACTCCAATGTGTTGGTTTGATTAATTATCAATCCTCATGGAAAACAAAGCCCATTTGTGATAAGGTGAGGGCTTGAGTTTTGCATTGGCTTCCATCATTGGATTGAGAGATTGTCACCTGAAAAGGTGAAAAAGTCTTATTTTTGTACTTCATGTGAAACGGCGTTTCGAGACACCTTGTATGTAGTATACATATTGGCGGTGGGGTTGGGTGGTACAGGCTACTCTATTCTGTGCACAAGGGGTGATGGGTCATCATTGTTCAAGTAATTTTAAGTTTGATGTTCAGGTATGATATGATCTCCATTAGATTGTTCCTCGCAAGAAGGACGAGACATTGGCGTTGTCGAGCTGATATTTGTGTCTCACCTCATTTTCATGTTTGGATGTGCAAAACTTTTTAAACAATCACTGTTCTTATAAAATACATGTAAACACTAATCGAATTTAATAATACCTTCCATCAAGTTTTTATACACAGGAGCAGAAAACTGATTTTAATCGATTATTTTAGTTTATGATGTTCACTGAATTTTTTTTTTTTGGGGGGGGGGGCGGTTAGGGAGGAAAATGAGCATTCAAAAGCTACTAGGAATGAGGTACAGCCATGCAACCATGTGTATGTATGTATGTATGTATGTATGTATGTATGTATGTATGTATGTATGTATATATATATATATATATATATATATATATATATATATATATATATATATATATATATATATATATATATATATATATATATATATATAAATAATATGTACATATGTATATGTATATGCACACCTGCCTGAGATAACTATTTTATGTTGAATCTCAGCCTTGCTATAAACTGCCACCCTGATGTTTTGCATGCCAGATCATTGGGCAATGTGTGCACCGTCCCTTGGATGGGCATTGAGCGGGACATCCCCTCTGCCAGCATTAGTTGGACGTTAAAGATGAAGATTTTGTGGTGTCATTTGCAAAGAGTGGGTGAGTTATCACCGACACCCCAAAAAAGTTATAATTGCTGCCCAAATCACTTTCGGGTGGGTATCCCTAACTGGTGATCTGTGCAGGACTGGCTCTCGCGTAGAGACGTTTCTTGACGAGTAGTGAATGCCCTAAAGTTCTGAATAAGTGTGCGAGCCTCCATCATTGTTAATTTTATAAAATCTGTACAGTGTTTTGAAAACCAAAATAGGATGTTTAAATTGGAACAAATTACTAAGTGCGGTGATTAAAGACTTGTTTCTTTCTCCACTGACTGATGTCAGTTCCATTCTGTTGGCAGCTTTAGTGAGGTGAGGATTCCAAATATGTCTCAGCACGAGCTTCAGGGTAAAGGAGGTCATCGTCCTACAGTGGACCAAACTTATCTGATGTATGGTACCTATAGTATTTATGGTACAGCATTTGATTTGGGAGTATCTCGTTGCGATAACCTCTGTCTCGCTCCTCGTACGTTATTGTATATAATTTTCTGGAACATTCAATTGTGCAACAAAAACACTTTCCATACTAGAGCATTAATTGAATTTTTTTTTTGAATAAATGTTGAAACTTATGTTGAACTTTTATGAACAAAACATGATTTAGGAAATAAACATTTTGAATATGTTGGTGTAATTATCCATGCCTTGATATTTATCCACCACGAGGTTTTGGTGAATGGCGTTGCCATTGGTGCCTGTGTGATTGCGGATCATGGCAGTAATTGACTTAGGGATCACCTCGCATTTTCTAATGATGCTGTAAGCTCTTTAATGTTCACAAACTAGTGGTAGCAAGCAAGACTTCCAAGTTTTATATCCCCCCAAAGGGTGTACTGTGTGAGATAACTCACTTATTCCCTGTCAACTCACTCACTCACTTTTTCCTTGTCATAATCTGGTGTTGGCTTCATGTTAAGGGTGGCTGGCTTGGGATCTTGGAGTCCTGAGTTCAAGCCAAGTTCCGCTGAATTAACACCATGGGGGTTGACTCAGCCTGTCATTCTTCTGAGGTCGGCGAAATGAGTACTGGTAGAGTGGCACAGCATCAGCGGCGCAGCCTTGCTTCCAATAAATGATAGCTACCCGGCAGCCAAGCTGACATACACAAGAACAGAACTCTCTGTCATCTAACTCACTCACTTACTCCCTGTTATCTAACTCATTCACTGTAAGTTGATTCACTTCATTCGTATGCAGCACAAGACTGTGGGGTCACATCATTGGCTGAGGGTGTGGCCCTCTGTTGGTTAGGGAAGGAATTTGGAATTTGTTCAGGGTGCCGATGATTGTTTGTGAACGATTCACGACACCGCGGGATCTTTAATTTCCACCGACTAATGCTGGCAGATGAGATAGTCCGTTTAACGTCCATCAGAAGGATGGCACACCTTGAATATATTTTTTGTTTTTTGTATACAATATCAAGGCTTGCATAAGAGAATCACTCTGCCTGTGAAACACCAGTATGACAGTTTATAGCTGAGTTTCGATTCAAACCCAGGCTAGACAGCCGAGAGGTGAGTGTGCGTTCCTCTGGGCCATCCTTTTCAACCCATGTTATTCACTCACTGTCATTTCTCTCACTCTCTGTGATGTAACTTCCTTAAACATGCACCTACACCCTGTCATGTATATAATTACCAGGACTAGTCGAGATGTTTCTCCATCAAGATTTAACAACTATACAATTGCACATGTTGAGATGTGGTTGTTGTTGGGGTAGACACAGAACATAAATATAGACCTGTACCCTTGGTGTTTATAATTTTGTGTGCTACAACAATCTGGATCTTGTCCCCTCTTGCAGATCAAGGTCATGTGCCAAAGCATTTGTAAGACCGTCTGTTAGACTTTTCATTCAGCACGTTTCCTGGTTTTGATCTTTATCTGATTTGACCTTGCACTTTTCTCCCAAAATGGTCTTGGCTTTGCCATAATGGATAGCTTTTTTTTGTCGTGCTTCAAGTTGTGTTTTTAATCTGGTTAATGAGTAATAAGGTTACCCAGTTTATTGATAACTAGCAGGGACCCCTGGAATATCCACGCAATGTAAAATGTGACTTCAAGTCCTATTACCCCCCCCCCCTCACAAACCCAAAGTCCTCAACCACCCCCTTCCAAAACACAAAGTTCTCCCCCTTCCATCCCGAAGACATCAATCCTCTCCTTGCTACAAACTTTAAGAACCCCCTCCCCACTTCCTTCTCCCCTCCACCACAACTCCTCAACACCAAAAGTCCTCAACCCCCTCTTTCCCCACCCCCAAAGCCTCAACCCCCCCTCCCAAATCTGTCCCAGCTTTGCTTTAGTCCTCCTTCTAAACCCCAACTCTGTTCTCCCACTCATAAGAGCAAACTGGCATTCCCACTGTGAAGAGCAGAAAAGTTAACACTTTCCCCTTCCCTCTGCTATCACCGACCACAGAAACTGCAATCAAAACGGCTACTACATGTCATGGCCCATCAAGGTCGCCTGTCCATGTCACAATCCCGTGAGATATGCGGTATGTCCGTGGAATCGCAACTTTCAAGTGACCATGAGCAGGCTAATTGTGCCCATAAATTACCCGAAACTAATTATCTTCTTCGTGATGCATATATACACTGTTAAAAGTAAATAATGATGGATGTTTGCTTTCATAATATCACGAGATTCCAGGAACTCCTTGGACAAAGAGAATAATAACCAGAATGGCACTCAATAAAATACTTAGTCTCGTCTTGCATGCTCATTCTGAACAACAATACCATTATTAATTGAACACGCCACTATTATGGCCCACTGCGATTATGGCCTATATATCTGTATCATCCAAGCACCCTATGACGTCACAAACATTGCCATTATCCAAGGCTTTATTGATTGTTTATTAGGATATTTAATGACTACTTTTGTGCACATTAAAGCTAAATTGCGTTGACCAATAAAGATTTTTTTTTTTAAGTTCAAACTTTATTCCCCACGGCTAGTCGATCATATGTAAGAAGTTTTGTATCGATCTGTTGAGTGGTTCTGGAGAAGAATTTTTACAGCGCAGCGACATTGTGCTGTTGTATAATTGGCTATTCTGTCCTGTGTCTTCTGTCACACTTATGGCTGCGTACGTCCCTTTGATCTGAGGGCTATAAATAGAAATTTGTCCAACGTCACAACTCTTCCCATCATGCATGCTAATTCACCGTGTCTACATTTAAATTTTATAACTGCAAAATTGTTTCATCATTCTTAACCTGGACGTTTACTGCCCCCAGCCGCACGATATCGAAGTATTCGCTTCTGTTTTTTTTAACGTTTTTATTTTCAATCCAATCTGGCCACCAGACCACATGACTGATGATGTCATAAATTAAATTCTTCACTCGCATGGGGTTAGCGATCAGATGTATGACGTTTCATATTTTTTTGGATAAGGATTTTGATTCAACCAATTATGGCTGGAATACCACTTCACCGACGACGTCATTCTTTTCACCGTATACACTCCACAGGGAGTTGATGACATGCCTGGTTTCAGAGATGATGTCCAAATTTTTCTTTCATTCCAATATGACTGCCATACCATTTGACCGATGATGTCAGAGTTATCAATGAAATATTCTCCATGGGAAGTGCCTCCTGTGTTTGAAGTTTTGCATCGATCGGACAAGCGACTGCAGATAATTTTTGTTTTCAGCAAAAATATATAAACGAAGACACATGCAGACGGGAATTACAATGGTCTGGCAACTCATTCGGGGCAAGATTACTGATGGGGTTTCTGTTCTAAGTTCGGGTCGTTTAAGAGAAAATAGTTTGGAATAATAGCAAGGACCTGCGTAATGTCCGTGGTAAAAGCCCTGTTAGAGACGACATCACAAAGATATTTTGGTGGCGTATCGACAACAGACCACTGCCTCGATCGCTGCGGCCTATCTTCACAAGGCCCGTGATGCCTATCGGTTCAAAATCCTTTTAAATGTCACTTTGGTCGTTTTACACTGAAGGGAAAACTTGTAGGGAGGGCATGGCAATTGTGAATATGCCAGCTCTGAAGATGTCTTTGGCTTTGTATAGCAGCAAGCACCAACATGGTGGCCATATTATTTTATTTTATTATTTTCTGTGTGTGTGTGTGTGTGTATACGTCTGTCCAAGCCGTAACTTTTTCTCCCAAAATGGTCATCTGAGCTTTTGTCGTCAAATTTTCAACAAAGCTTTATTATGAGAACATGGAGAAGACAACAATTTGATTTAAATAATTTTTGTTGTCATTATTATTATTGCCGTTATTATTCTTCGACCCTTTTTTGGCTTTTTCGACCCTTTTTCTCATTGCTCTTATTTTTTTTTACATTTTTTTTTCTTGGACATTAATATATTGTTGCGGATTCGCGCCCGCCAGCGTGCGAACGGCCACGTAACTCGAATCGCGGCACGTC
>BROF01006158.1:0-17584 GCA_024346535.1 Eptatretus burgeri
ATACATATACATATATAATATATATATATATATACATATATATACATATATATATATATATACATACAAACTATGCTCTAAGATTTTATGTTCTTCCACTAAATATTTCTCTTTTTTTTTTTCTCCCTCTGTTTTCTTTGTTCCCAGCACCATAAAGGATATGATCGGACAGTACTTGAATTTGACACCGACAACGTGGATGAACTTCCTTTGGTGGACATACAGTTTGGGGACTTTGGCAAACCCAAGCAGAAGTTTGGTTTCCGGGTCAGCCCTGTGTGCTTCCATGGCTGATGGCTGAGGCTTGCAGACAAAGAGGGGTGGAGAAGAGTCACAGCAGCCTGGAAACTGTGAGAAGGGGGCAACAAAGAAAATGAGGAAGATGCAGTGAGACAAAATAAGAGGGTGGCCCAAAGATCGATGGATGGAATTACATCAGAGGAGGGCTTCCACTGACTTGCCAACCCTTCCGCCCCTCATAGTCCACTTGCGTGACATCATCCTTGCCCCACATCCTTGCCTTCCCTCTCCTAACACCAGTGCCCATCCCCCACTCCATAAAGTACATTGTTGTATTCTGAACACCTCTGATGTTGCCCAATACACCAATTACCTAAACTGATCCATTTGGAGCAAAATGTAGATTTTGATTGTCTCCCTGACCTCGTCCTTCCTCATCAAGAACTTGTGATGCTCAAAGCTGAGATGAGTCTAGGTGTCAGGGCAATATCTTCAGCACATTAATTTCCCCTGTTTCTCTGCTTTCAAAGCACTTAGCCGATTCTCAGTTTCCCTCATGTCATTACCTTTTTAAGTTAAAATCACATTGTTACCATAAAGAAACTTTCATGAGGAAACATCTTCTGTAATAGGCATTGATCTTGGTTTGGAACTTTTAAAATCCTAAGATTGATTCCACTCATATCGCCCAAAAACCCAGTCCGCTTCTTCTAACACAAGCAATGTAATACTGGCCCTATATCCTGATTTTAATTTTGTTTCCTATCCCATAAAAGTTGGCAAGAGCATCGATGTTTTCACAATATTGTCGGCGCTGCTGTATCCTGCACCCCTTTGTGTAATGTGCGTCTGTATAAATATCATCTCAATTGCACTGCTCACCAGTTGAAGTAGAAATGAAAATCAGCGAGACTTTTGCTTTCTAAGTTAAATGACTTCACTTTGCTTGTTTGCCTTGGTCATCTCACCATCGAGTTACCTCCAGGAATTAACTTTGCCTCGCCCGTGTCATTGGGAATTAAGGGAAGAGGGAAGAAGTCTGTGCAAGGCCAACATGCTGCTCTTTGGTGCTGACCACATTAAAGAAAAACGGAAAAAAATTGACAGTTCACCTTTAGGCCTTGTACTGGTGCTAGCAATGTCTGTAAAATGGTGCTCACAAGCTTTTTATTTTTGCCTCTTTTTTCCGGTTTGTGTGCATCTCAGTGATCGCTCTTTATTATTCTGTCTGTCTCTCTGTCTCTCTCTCCCTACTTGAATTTTAAAATTCCATGAACAGCTTTTCTTTGTCGTCTCTCAATCATGAGAGGTTAGGAGGTTCAGGGCATAGATGACACTGCCTTTGAGGTTTGCACTCAAATGTATTGCAGAGCGAAAGCAATCAAACTCGAGTTCACCATCTGGCAAGTGTTAAATCATCCCAGGTTCCTGTCCCACAGAACTTGTTAAAATGTGTAATATGTACAAACACAGAAACGAAGGATACTAAACTGGATTGCTTGCTGTAGTAACAAAGCTGACCATAATAATATACCTCCTTCTCACACTCGGCATTGCGTTGCTACATTATCCACCCTTCTGTACCATAGGAGCATGAAGGTTTGCAGGTGGATGAAACTGCAACCTTAACCTAAGTTACTGCTCATGCACACGTTGCTCCCCTGTTTAAAACGTGCTATGGGAACTTTCAGAAATAAAGTATGAGTGGTTTTCAGGTTTATCGTTGATGATTTTTCTAAGTAAAATTTAAATAAAGGCGATTCGATAGGAAATTACATTTTCATTGCTGATTTTCTTTTAATTGAAACAAAAACGTACGAATAGTAGTGTAAATATAAGGCCAGAATGCAACCATATATTATGAAATGGAAACCCTTCCGTGTGTGTGTGTGTGTGTGTGTGTGTGTGTGTGTGTGTGTGTGTGTGTGTGTGTGTGTGTGTGTGTGTGTGTGTGTGAAGCAAAGAAGAAGAAGAAGAAGAAGAAGAAGAAGCAGCATGACCTCAAACTTTAGCGGTTTCTTTTGCCGTCGGGTAATAAAAATGGTAGCGTTGAAAAGCTAATATAATCTATTTTACTTGGAACAAAAAATCGTGTCTGTATAACCTAAAAGATGCATATTTTATAAAGTCTCTTTTTAGCATTGAAGAATAAGAAGTGGGAATGGGAGCTTAATGTAATGGTTCCAAAGATAACATTTATTCTATGACAGCATGAACCATTTCGAAGGACACGGAAGGAGCACACAAACTTATATAATAGAAATACTTATTAAAGCAATTGAAATAAGCCTGGTGATGGCGCAGGGGTTAGGGCAGCGGCTTGGGATCCAAACGGTCCTGAGTTTAAGCCCCGTTGGGCCACTGAATTAATACACCAGGAGGTTGACTCAGCCTGTCATCCCTCCGAGGTCGGCAAAGTGAGTACCAGTATACTGGGCCGGTGTATACCCCAGTTAAATAGGTGTACCATATCCCTGTGTCGTTAGAGGCGACCAGGGTTGCGTCAGGAAGGGCATCCGGCGTAAAACATGTGCCAAAATCATTATGCGGATCATAACGGATGATCTGCTGTGGCGACCCCTAACGGGAGCAGCCGAAAGAAGAAGAAGATTAAAGCAATTGAAAAAAGTATAAAAGTACATGGAAGGAGCACACAAACGATGACAGCAGCAGCAACAGAAACTAGAACGACACTCGGAGTGCACATCTCGGTGAGGCTGAATGGTTTACGTTTTGTATCCCACTGATAGGCCAGATCTGCATCCGTACTTCAACCAAAATCAAATCAGCTTGTTCTTGTCACCTACCCAACTCAACCACATAATTTTGTCATATCGTGATATTGACTTTTTGAGAAATCGTGCTATATATCGTTTTTGGCCCTTCTCCAAATGGTGAAGAATCGGTTAAAAATATTTATCGGATCCGGATCCAGATCTTCACAAAAATCTGATCAATTCGTTCTTATCACACACCAAACATGTCCACAAAATTTCGTCTGGATCCGTCCATAACTTTTTGAGATACCCTGCTCACAGACAGATGAAAACATACCCTTCATCCACATTTGGGAACTACATGTCATGAAATTTTTTTTCCCAGTGTTTCACTTCATTTTACATCCTTGTTAAGACTCGTACATAAGACGTGCAATATCTTTGTAAAGTATGACACACTGTTTGTTTGTTTTGTAATTAAATCCGTCAGCAATGTGACGGGTATATGCGTACAAGTATTAAAGAAAATGGTAGCGGAATTAGGCATAAATAAATGGATTCCTATATAACTGTTACAGCCAGAAATAAAATAAGGCAAAGAGATTAAACAAATGCTCCTTCACATTTGGAGCTTAAAGTCCAAAACCCACAGAGTCAAAAGCAAACCGTAACAGAGGAAATATGTTTGTGCGAATCCCAGGCGATTCGCTTCGGCTTTGTCCAACAGTCACCTCGGGTTTGCCTCACGTTTCAGTGTATGTCACGTGATTCGCAAGCGAATATCATCTGTTGCTTGAATCTTCCCCTGCAATCTCTGCTAAGTAGCTCACGTTCTCCACAACAAGGCCTTCATCCGCACCTTTATGGAGTACTGCTCTCCACTCTGGGCTGGCTCCCCTGCCTCACATCTTGCTCGGCTTGATGCCGTGGAAACCAAAGCCTTTAGGATTATTGGAATCTCTCGCGATGAAGCTGAATCTCGACCTATCACATCGCCATCGCAGACGGGTCGGTGGTCTCTCTGTCTTCCTGCATCTCCTTTCTGATCTTGCACCCTCTGCCACTCTCTGTGCTTTGTCCCCCTGGGTATCTGCAGGATGCATGCGGTCCACCATCAACCTCTTCCTCGTGAAACTTCTAAAATCCAAAGCTACTGCTCACCTCCACTCACGTGTTGCGATGTTTTTTTTCCGCCTGTGGAATTAACTTCCACGTCCTCTTCAATCTCATTCTTCCCTCCAGGTTTTCAAGACAGCTGTTGAACACCATCTCAGATTGTCCCCAATCCAAAACCATGATCTTTTCTACCCTTGTTAACCCCACCCAAATCCCTCCTTGGAGTTTCCTTCTGTATCCATCTTGTCCATCAGAGGCAAATGTGTTTTGCTTCCTGATTTGTTCATTGCACTAGCTCTTCCAGGAGCCTTGACTATGTCTACACTAGAGTCAGAAGTTTTAGAACACCCCCATTTTTCCAGTTTTTACTGAAATTTAAGCAGTTCAAGTCCAGTGAATAACCTGAAATGGTACAAAGCTAAGCAGTAAACTGCCGGAGGTTTAAAAAAAAAGTTTAGGTTACCAAAAACTGAAAAAAATGTAGATTTCAGAGTTGTTAAAAAAAAGGCCCTTTTCAGGGAACAAGTAATGGGTTAGCAACTGCAGCTGTTCTGCAGCAATGGAAGTAAATTAAGCCTTGAAAGTTGATGCAAACAATTCCTACAGGTGTCCCAACTTTTGTTGATTAGTTACAAACCCTCTGTCTGCATAAAAGCAGTGTTGGAACAGACTGTGTTGCTACACCCTCTGAAGCATTACTTGGACAATATTGCACTGCATGAAGTAGTATATTGCTATCAAAATGGTGAGAAAAAGAAAATTAACAAAGGAAGACAGACAGACCATAACAACCCTTAAAAGTGTAGGTCTTTCCTTTAGAGAAATTGCAAAGGAAGCCAAGGTGGCAGTGAGTACAGTTTCCTACACCATCAAAAGGCACTTGGAAACTGGAGGAAACTCTGGCAGACCAAAAGCCACAACACAATCAGAAGATAAGTTTCTGAGTCAACAGCTTGTGTGTAAGGTGGCTCACAGGACAGCAGCTTCAAGCACAGCTAAACACTGGTCGAAGTAAGGAAGTATCAGTTTCAACTGTGAAGAGAAGACTTCGAGCTGCAGGTTTGACAGGTCGAGTGGCAGTACTAAAGCCATTGCTAAGATGGCAAAATAAGAAAAAGAGGCTTGCCTGGGCCATGAAGCACCACCAGTAGACTCCTGAAAACTGGAAGAAGCTTTTATGGACTGATGAATCAAAATTTGAAATCTTCAGTTCATCACGCAGGGTTTTTGTACTCCGTTGAGTAGACGAAAGGATGGTTCCTCAGTGTGTGATACCAACTGTCAAACATGGAGGAGGAACCATGATGAGCTGGGGCTCTTTTGCTGGATCCAGAGTCAGCGACTTGCACAGAATGACTGGAACCCTGAACTAAAAGGGCTACCACAGCATTTTGCAGCGCCATGCAATACCCTCTGGTCTACGCCTAGTTGGTCAGGGGCTCATCCGACAGCAAGATAATGACCCAAAACATACCTCCAGGCTATGTCAGAACTACCTTTGAAGAAAAGAACAAGACGGTAGGCTTCAAATCATGGAATGTCCAGCACAGTCTCCAGACTTCAACCCCATCGAGCTGGTTCGGGATGAACTGGACAGAAGGGTGAAAGCAAAGCAACCTACAAGTGCAACACATTTGTGGGAACTTCTGCAGCAGTGTTAGGAAGAACTTTCCGAACAATATTTGATTTCCATTGTAGAAAGAATGCCACGAGTACGTTCGGCTGTTATCTCTGCAAAAGGTGGCTACTTTGAGGAGTCAAAAATTTAGATTAAATTTTGTTCAACAAAATGATTCCATGATTTCATTTTTATCTGCAATTGTTTGTTTGTTCTCTGCTTTAATTTCAGAGCACATTGAAACATTAAACTGCTTTAATTTCAGTAAAAACTGGAAAAAATGGGGGTGTTCTAAAACTCTCGATTGGTAGTGTACAAAAAAGTGAATCACCAGCGATTTACGAGAAGAAAATATTCACGATGTCCATGTTTCACATGATATGCACAAAGCATTTCTACATCTTGCATACAACCTCAAATCAACATGTACCAAATGGTTGAGTGGCATTCTTCACTTCTCATTCATCAAGTGACTTCTCATCCCCAATCCAAAAGCATGATATTTTGTACCCTCGTTAACCCCCAAGCCCACCTACTTCCAAATTTCCAGAATTATTCCTTTCTGAGAATTTCTGCATCCATCTTGTCCACCACACATGTTCTTTCATGCCCGCCATTCCTCTCCACACCAATTGTTTGTCCAAGTCTCCCTCCATTTTGTACTTCAATCCAGCTGTTGGTGCCCCCCCCCCCAACTCCTGTCCCTTTTATTCTCTTGCACCATGATCCATTCAGTGCTCTACCTCTTCCACTATCCTTGACACGATGTATACAAGGCTGGGTAATTGGAGGCAAATTCCCATTTTTCATCAATTTAAGTACTGAACAAAGCCCTATTTCATTAATTTTGTCTCATAATGCCAGCGATAGCCAGTCTCCTAAATGGACTCCCGTTCAGAATATATTTTACATTCACAATTGTTATTTCACAATTTATCCAAGATCCCTATGGCTCTTAAATAAAGCTTTGACACTTGCTTCAGCGTCTATCCAAGGCACGGCACACAAGGCACACACATTTCCAGTTTAGTGTTGGCCCGTGCAGGGAAAGATTCCTGACCTTGGCTTTCTCAGCACCAAGAAAGTGGCCCCAAGCCAAAATGGTCTCATTGCTTACCCAGTTGTGGGAATATTCAAAATTGCACCGAAACACATGTGCGCATATCTGAGGAATCATTTTAAGTAATGATCATGATGTTAGGGATCAACAACACACACAACAAACATCCCTCTGTTCTAAGTCATGAGGCAGCAACCAAACCACTAACAGAAAAGTTCAAATACAGGCTGCTTTAACTCTCTGCCAGAAGTTTCACATTCAATTGATTAATTCTTTAGTTGTTGCAATATCATTTTAAACAAGACATTCATGTATGACATTGTACAGTAATCTTCAGTTCCTTATCGAGCGAGCTCACAATCGCATCAAATTCAGATTTTCACCAAGATCGAATTCACACACACCACCTCTCTGTCTGGTCTTAAAACACTCTCAACGGCATCCGCCCTGCACTCCAAATAGATCACACCACAAAGCCAGGGCTCTATGTTTCAATACAAGCTTACATATACCCAGTTATTTGTGTCCTCGCCAAAGTTGCAACAGTGTGTGAAGAGTCAGTCATCATTTTTCCTCTGGAATCGGCATGTGCACTTCACCTCATTCAGTCTTCACAGTGTATGGTGACAACCAATCCTTGTATTTACTTTCCGTACTTATTCATTCCCATAAGCTTCACAGTTCACAATACACAAAAGAGCACGTTTTATTCCAGTGAAATCTACTGGACTCACACATGCTCCATTTCCAACGCTCACTTAGTACTACGTGCAGATCAATGCAAATCAGTGCGTATACAAATCAGATATAAATACAAACATACAACAGTTCTCGGTTGGAACACTCAACTTATGTCCTGAACACAAAACAACATTTCCAATCACATAGGATTCACAAATCCGTTCAATGAGGTAACTACCTAATACAAAACTATAGGATTTACGAATCCGTAACACCTTCACCCAATAACAATGCAACAGTTTCACAGCAAGCAAACTTCCAGTGAGTACAATGAACTAACAGAAATCCAAAGAGGTAACTCGGCAAACATTCAGAACACTTATTCGTTCTCCCCCTTGGGGACTTGAACCTTTTAGCGAACAGGAGCATTAACTCTCTCTTTTAGCATGGCAGAGACTTCAACTCCCCGTTAAGAGATCCCTGATCTCTATAAAAACACTCGAATGCCCAGGATCCACACCCTGTAGTGAGCCCCACAGGCTTAAATGGTCCCTCACCACTGGATCCTCTTTGACCTATCACTAAAGGTTCTCCTTTGTATACCTCTCCTATCAATGGAGTCCCACGTGACCCATTCAGCTGAGAGATGTAGCATCCGATCTGAAGTAAGAGCAAACATCTTAGTAAGTGGCCACTTGCTTACTGTTATGCCAGATGATGCGGTTCCCAGTCCTGCCAGGGTTCAGGTCCCATCTGGGTCACCAAAATTGTGGTGGAAAAGAACTCAATTTCCACAAGTTGGATCAGCATACCAAATAAGAATCCTTAATTTTGTATATACGGAGGAAGAACATTGAATGATTCACTGAAACATTTGAATGGACTTCACTGAAACTGAAGCCCGAAGCAATTCTTCTTATATACAATTTGACATTCCAAAGGATGGGAGGGTGGGACATTTGGCAACTCAACTACAGGATTAGCTGATAAGCATTCAGCAAAATAACTCAAAACTGCAATGCATGTCCACTTTGGGTGTAAGGGAGAGAACGACACAATCGTGGCGAAAGTTTGCAGTGTTATCAACCAAGTCACCCTGTTTCATAGTAAGACATTCCTTTCATCAATATGTCAGTCAAAAGACTCTTGGGTAAAGGAAAACATTACTGACAGCCAATTTGACTATAGCATAAAAATTAAATAAAAAAGCACCAGCAATTATTATTGAGAGTACATGAATATAATTATTTTTCTTCCGCACCTACGAGTGCCTTGAGCACAAGTCGGCAGAGACCTCACAGCTTTTATCATGCACATGGGGGTTTTCCGTGACAAGTGCATGCCTTTCGGTCTCAGCTCTGCCCCCAGCTGCTTTCAGAAAATAATGTCTCTTCTCTTAGTTGGCATACCTGGGGTGTCAATCGACACTGATGATATTGTGGTGCATGGCACCACCCAGTCTCATCATGCTGCCCATCTCCAAGAAGTTTTTCATCAGCTCTCTGCCCATCACATCATGCTCACCACTGTGAAATGCCTCCTCAGGATTCTAGAGATAAGGTTTGTGGGGTACAAGCTCTCAAGGCAAGGCATCACTCCTATCTTATCGCATTTTGACACATTCCATGCCCTTCCTGAACCATAGTCAGTATCCCAACTTGCATCTTTCCTGAGCATGGCCACATTTTACCTCCACTTCCTCCCACACTTTGCCTCTACAAAGCCACCTCCTTAAGAAGGATATACCTTGGTAATGGATCATGGCTTGTAGTCACACTGTACAGAAGATTAAGCTCAGCTCATTTCTGTCCCCACGTTAGCACACTTGTCTCACAGCATCCATTACGGTTACCTGTGATGCCTCTGTGGTTGCATTGGGTGCTGCACTGCCACAGCTGCACAATGGAGTAGAGAAACCAGTGGCATTTGCTTCCCACTTCCTCACTCTGGATGAACATAAATACTCAGTGTGTGAGGAGGAAGTGTTAGCATGTGAGCGCTGGCATCTTTACCTGTACAGCAGAGCAATCACGATGCACACAGACCATCAAGTTCTCACAGCACTTTTGACCACGAGCGGCTCAGGATATAAACCACTATGACGAATCAGGTCGACAGACCACTTGAACCAGTCCAATTTTACTTTAGAATTCACACCAGGCTGCCAAAACACAGTTGCAGATCTTCTGTCAAGAGCAGTTGTTCCATCAACTGCCTAGTAAGTCACCAACACCAAACCTGATCTGATGCAACTGCTTCAGGCACCACTGTCCACTGTTTCAATGGAATTGCTGTGAAGAGTCCAGGAGGATGCTCTGTTTACCACGCACCATACCTACATTCAAAAGGGGTGGCCATCCAATGTGGAAGGGGAGCTGTTACCCTACTACAGTGAGAGCAGAAATATCCTACTGGGAGGATTTCTGTATCACCAGGTGTCACGGAACCCTGATTCCAGCAGCTCTTAGAGCACATGTCTTGCAAATGGCACATGAAGGACACCTTGGAGTAGTGAAAGTTGAACAGCACTGCAGGGAGATTGTCTGGTGGCCCATCATCAATAACATAACATCAAACTGATGGTTAAAGAATGCAGTGCATGTCTCCTTAGTGGAAAATCCTCTCCACCAACTCCTGCCCCTCTGTCTCCTTTGCAGTGGCCACCCACCCACCCTTCATAAGCAGAATAAATTTTAATGATCGGCAATTCTATTATACTGAATAATAATTAAAGCATACTTGAAAGGTCAATCTGTTTTGGACACTTTTACTTGGCAGATTGATCATCTTTGAATACAGAAAAGAGATACAAGATTATTTCAAATGTAAATTAAAATAGATACATGTTCAAGCACATATAATTGTCATAGTCATGGCATATTTGAGTACATTTTCCATTAAAGATTTATAACAACACATTTATTTTTAATCAAGTTTAATTGACATCATTTTTTAATTATTTTTTATCACCCTCAAACCCATTATGCTAATTTTGGAATAATTGCATCAACACCATGCTCAGGCTAATGGAGGCGTGGAGCGCCTCAACCAGAAAAAGAAAGGCATTTGTGTACACCTGACCTTAGGGTGGCAGTTTAATGCAGCTCTCCTGCAAACCTTCCTACACTTCTGTGCCTCCAGGGGTATCCCCAATGTCACTGCTGCTGGGAAGGCAACTACAAATTCCGCTTGATCGCCTTAGCTTTGCCAAAGGTAATCCTGTGCCATTTGCTACACGTTTGCAGGTCGAGACTCAGCAGCAGCGTATGAAGCTGAGGTTTGATCTGCTCCTGTGATGTCGGTGCTTTTTGACTGGACTGGGTGCGTGTCTGGCTGCCCCAGCATCACAAGCTACAGCCTCGATGGTCAGACCCATAGCAAATCGTTAAGAGGTTGAGAGCAGCCACTTATCGTCTACACAATGGGTCACAATGGCATGCGAATCACCTGAGGAAGGTTCCTGGATCACCATTCGGGCAAGAACAGGGGAGCATTTCTCCTCTTCTTTCCGAGTAGCCCCGAATTGTGATTGACAACAGGCCCAGACACACCAGCACCTCCAAGGGTTAAAGTTGTTCAGTAACCTCAAAGGGCTAAACAACATCCCACATGGATGAAGAACTATGTGGTCAGCTAATTGTTTTTGCAAAAAGGGAAGGAAATGTTCCATTTAGAATTCATGTATTTGGAAAATGGCAGTGGCACTATCGGGAACGGAAGTGATGGTTGGTTTCATCGGTGTAGGAAGTGCTAAGAGAGACATGGAGTTTGAGGCAAAAAGGTCATGCTCTGATATCTTGTATAAGCTGTGTTAAATCATTGGCAGTAGATGATAATTGTTGCTTCTGGGACAACCATTCAAATGAATGGGGGAAAGGGAAAAACTTTCTGACTCAAGCACCAAAAGCTTAAAATGGGAGACACTTCCTCCCTACCTATCCCCTTCCCTCCCATACAAGCGAATGAAAAATTGAGACACTGATTAAAGAACTTCCTCCCCCCCCCCAACATAATCAGTCCTTTTATATTTTCATTATACTCAAAGAGCGAACCAATGAATATTTTTTCATGTTCTACTTTAGGGAATAACTTAATTTTCTTACAACATTCATTTCCATTGAGTGTATTCACAAAGAATAACTTGGAACTTGGTTCTTGGTTTAAGTATCTTTGTTGAGCAAAGATAAAATGATAAATTTCTCTTAATGCTCTTGTTTGACCACCTCCTGAGCACATATCATTTTGAGATTGCAGTAAATAGTTTTTCCATTGTTTAATTGATAACCATCAAAGTTTTCAGTCCATTCAAGGATTTTTTTTTTCTTTACATCCTCCAACTTATTTGTAATTAAATTTATCTGCTATTTGTTTTATCTACTTTTACCCCGGTTATTTCTTCAATAAGACTTATTTGATATTTCTCACATTCTTTATGTTTCCCATTTAAATACCAAGGATGATTACATCTTCACTCTTTGGTTTGGTTATTGCTTGGTTCTATCATTTATAAATCAGCAAAAAAAGATGGCGGTAGCCCATTAAAATCCCCAACCCAATATCTTAACACTTAATATCTTAACACTCATACTTATAACCATAAGGGAGACGATCGATTCCATTCTCTAAAATATATCTTTTATCATCAAAAGCTCCTAATGCTTTCTTAGTTACCTCTTCTGTATATAATTGATGTTTATAACTTCTTATTGTATTCATTTTTCTATACTCATCATTCTTTAAGGTTAAACAGTTGTAATAATGTTTAAAGTTTATCGTTTCCTTGATTATATTTTTCTTTATTCCCTTGAGCTTCTTATCACACCCTTCAATATTATTATTATCAATATACTTATAAGCATGAGACTTTGATCTCAATCCCATAAATTCACTCATTACCTTTCCACCCAATTCATCTTTAAACTTACCAATAACCTTTTTATTCTTTGAAGAAAACAACACGTCACCTGACTTATAATTACTTGTATCATATATATATATATATATATATATATATATATATATATATATATATATATATATATATATATATATATATATATATATACATATATATTATCAATCATATCCTCATAAACATCACTTGTTTTAATTTCTAATATAAAACTATCTGTATCAATATATAACAATGATACATTATCCTTATACTTTGGTTTTAAATTAGTAGAGTAATGGTCACACATTAGTGACTTTGACAAGTCAATAATTGATGTTCCTATATAAATTGGTTTGTCCATTTCAATACTCTCTTTTTTCAAATTAACAGCACAAAAGTTTTCCGAAAACAACTCCACTCGCTTAAAACTTGGTTGATTAATTAATTTTGAAGTCTGTTTCCAAGATGTAGCAAGTCTTATGTTTTGCTTATTCCTCACATTTTCCATAGTCTTTCCAAATACAGCATTATTCATTAATTTATAAAAGTCCTTCTCAAAATCTGTTTTTGCTTCTGTTCTCCTTTTTGTATGAAAATCAATATACTTCTTTAACCAATGACTGTTTAAATTTCAAAATCCTATGAATTTTCCTAATTCTCAACCCAGCAGACAAAGTTCCTTTGATGCAAAACAACTTTCTTTATCATTTAATTAAGTAAGTAGTTTTTCTGGAGATTTACCTTTTATATCAGATGACTGTTGGTAATCACTTAACCATTCTCTTCCTGGACTTTATCAGGGGCATAGGGTAGGTCTTTATGTTTGTTATGAAGTTCTTTTGGATATTTTAAATCAACCTCAAAATAATATCCAACTTCAGCTTCATCCAATTCCTTTTGAGAGGAGATAACAATGTCTTGTAAAACTTTTTCATAATGTTTTTCTTTAACCCATTTAAGTTTTCCGCAAGGTAAAGATTGAGACAAAGCCCGCCCATACAAATTGTTAGCATCATAATACATCAGGTAAGAGTTGTCCTCATTCATATTATAATCAGGAAGATATTTGTTATTTGCTTTAGCATATCTCTTGGAACATACTTGAGATATTCCTCCTCTTTTAGCCTTCTCTATCATTGAAAGCATATCTATATCACTGATTAATTCCAAATCCTGTTTTGTCATTTTTAACATGGCACTCCAAGCCAAACCTGGGGCTGTGTAATCGTGAGCAGGGTCTAATCCATAAGAATTTTTATTATGACTGTGTTATAAAAGTCTGAAACACATCAGTCAATAATAATTTAATACATCAGTTTTAAGATACAAATCATGATATTCTCCAACATTCTTCATATTAAAATTCTCCCAAACCTTTTTAGCTTGTGTATAATCTCTATCGGAAATATTTGTTTTATTCAACTTGCTATAGAAACTTTCCCTTGAAGGAAGTTGTGTTTCTTTAAACTTCTCAAATTAATCCATATAGTCATACGGATATATTCCCTTTTGTGATAAGAGATCAATCTCTTCTTGATTTGAGAAATGTGATTTAAGATTCGGTAAGTTTTTAATATTTGATGTTAAGTTAGATAATGGACTTGCCATAAACTTGTGTGTGTCAAGTAATCTGATATTGGTTATGGGGGATGTATGAATTGTTTTTGTGAATGAGATGTATTTTTGATCTGTGTTAGGAATGGCAAATATCTCCAGATGTCTTTGAAAGTTCATTTATAAATAGATGTGTGTCATAGTGAGCGTTGTTGTGAATAAAGACAGGAATAAAGTTTGGGGGCTTGTAATTAAGATTATAACAGGAATGAGCTGGACCTCTATATTTACCAGTAAGATGACAATGATCCCTAACCTTGACCTTTCCCTCAATTTTCTCCTCACAAATATGACAGATACTGTTCTTCCTAAATTCCTTTTTCTCTCCCTTTGTTAATGACATTGGTTTATAGGTTTTAACCATTATTTCTCTTAGTCTTATGCAGTCTTTTTCCAATTGTCTTACAAACTCCTCTGAAGTATCTTCTCCTCAATAAAGTTCTAGCTTGTATTTATCACCAACAGATGATTTGATATAATAACAGAAACCACAAGGAGTATGTTTTTGATATTTATTTGTGTATGATTTATTTGGATTTGGAGAAACAGGATCTATCATTTCGAGGATACTTTCAAAATCAGCACATATCACAAATGGATGGTTGTCAGATTTGTTGTAATCTTTGAATGATATTTTCTTTCCTTCTTTTGGTATATTAATTACAGTTGATTTCTGATTACTACAGTATTTTGAATGTTGATTTAATCGTGCTTTCGTATGAAAAGTTGAGACATCTCTTACAGGGATGCGATTTATTTGTTCTCTTAAATACTTGAGGTGATTAGTCTTGATAAATTTTTGATATAAGCATAATGTGAATTTTTCCCCAAACTATAACAAAGAAGGTCAATGTGCGTTTCATCATTTTTATATTTGAACTTTGTTTGTATCCGTTAATCCATATCCATATACATTAACAGAAACATTATTCATTTTCTCAAATTTAGGAATATCTCTCACTGACATTAGAAACTTTAAATCTTTAACATTTAGCATATTCTGTATTTCTTAAAATGCTCAATCCATTCACGTTTCCATTGTGGAGGATGAAAGTGGGCAAGAACAGACCATAGAAAACATTTATTATCTTCGTTTTGAATATTAACAACCGCTTTCTTAAGTTTTATCTCTTTTGGTAAATCAATATAAGAAGAAGCTTTAAGTGGATCTGATTTTAAGATTTGCACATCTAAAGAGATTATTTTTTGTCATAGCAACTCCACTACCTACTACAGTGTTATCAACATCTTGTTCTTGTCTCTGGAGTTCATTGTAAATATCACATCTTACAAAATCTTGAAATTATGTGATAAAGTGTGGGTTTGTCCTCATATAGGGAGTAGTTTAATCACCTTCTCTTGCCATATTCAATTTTACTCCTTTATAAAACTTTAAAGTTTTCATTTCACTTAATGTGTTTTTAATTACAGTTTCAATACTTTGTTTAACCACATCAACAGCTTCCATGATTGAAGATGGTCCAGGGTCTTGAAAGCTAAACAATCTTATTTTTATATGTCCTTTTCATGCCCCATCAGTGTTTTCAATAGAGAATTTAGTAGCCCTTCCCTTTCTTCATTCTTCTTGTGTTTGCGTGATTGAAGGTGTCTACTATAATTTTTTTAAAGAATATCAATATTACATCTATCACAATGTTTTTTTTCTTATACAAATGGAGATATTTGTTTGAAAAGATTGAATGTGTGTTTGTTGGTTTGAAGGTGTTTTTTAATAACATTTATATTCATGATTACAAATGTCACAGTATGTTGTATTCATCATATTTATATAGCAAAACTTTGCTTAAACTAAAATTTTCTTGATGAAAATTTAATTTATAGGTGAATCTGTGTTTAAAACCATTTTATTCACCAATTTTTTTTTACTTAATAAATACAATGTATCAAGACACAAAAGACAAGTATCAATCAATCTCTACATTTGTAAAAGATACTGAGAAATATGTCGAGGATGTAAAATTGAATAAAGATAAAATAACAACTATTGGATAAAAACAATTATGGCGAATAATACGAGTTCTTCAATTTCCTTCAGTGGAAGGGCTTTTCGTATATCTGGAAGAACATCAATTAAAGTAGCTCAAACAAAAGTTTCTCCTCTCCTTCTGACAATATATTCAAAAATAAAAAAGCAATAAAACAAGAAAAAGTATCAAAAGAGGAAAAACCTTCTGGATGAAGCTTTAGAAAGAAAAGATAAGACCATCTGCAATATGATAAGACCATAATGAGTTTGTTTGTGAAAACAATTGATCTGCAAGGAGAAATTTGTATTTTTATCAACAACCCAAAGGATGTAAATCTTGATGAAATAAAGGATGTTCATGTATCAGGTGAAATGACATTTCGTTCAGTCGTAGATAAGGACCATTTTAAAATTACCTTTAATATAAAAAATGTAGTCGTTGAATCTGTTAATGAAAAAAAGTATGCAGGTATAGCTATAGATGGTAATGTTTTTTTTGACTAAGTAAATACGAGTCATTATTCAACTGAAGATTTTGAAGATTATGAGAGTGATGAGAGCATCTCTGTTGGAACAGAAGACAGTTGTGATACAGAGAGTTTGTGTTCAAACGATAGTTATGAAAGTAGTTTTATAGATGATTGTGAAAGCACCAATAAAAGTACCAAAGATGATACCGAAGATGAATTTTGTTTGAAGTAAAGTTTTACTTTATAAATATGAATAGTATACGAGATATTGAGCCTCTTGAATTCCCTGATTCTCCATATGACAAATTTGAGAATTGTCCTGCATGTGATGGAGTGGGATAAAAGTCAGAAGCCCATAAACAATGTATATTCTGTGATTATCTTCTAATTAATGAAAATAAAAAATATAAAAAAAAGAACATAACTGTTTCAAACTTACATCAAAAATGAATTACTTTTCAAGATTAACAAGAGAAATGAATGTTAAGTACGAGGGTGATAATACACCTTTTCTTACAAGAGAAGATACTGAACAAATAACGGTAATGTTTCATGGATAGATGATTTATATTATTAACGATTGTCATTTTCGAGGAAATATGGAGGGGTTAGGGTGGGTAGGTGCGCCTCCCCATCAACCCACCACACCCCCTCATCCCACCCCCACCCTTACACACACACACACACACACACACACACACACACACACACACACACACACACACACGGAGGGGAGGGGTGGGATGAGGGGTGTGGTGGGTCGATGGGGGAGCGCACCTACCCCCCTAACCCTAACCCCCCTCCCCCCTCTCCCCTTTACATCTTTATTCTTTTCTTGTAATTAAGAATTAAATAATTGTAAACAAAACAAATATAATTAAATAAGATTGAAAACATTCAACAAAATCTTATTTTCCAGAAGTCCGAAGTGTTGTCATTTTGAAACCCAATGACCATATTCTATTCAACACAAAAAGAGAAAAGCCATAAGGGTATTATTACAAAGATGATTATATAATGACATTAATAAAACAATAAATAAAAAACATTACCTCCAGAAGATTGAGTTTTGTGCCAGGAACAACCAGACAGGCGTTTAAACTGAAAAAAAAAAATTAAAAATGAATTAACACATACACAGAGACAAAGACAGAGACAGAGACACAGAGACAGAGACACAGAGACAG
>BROF01006158.1:25026-47966 GCA_024346535.1 Eptatretus burgeri
CAAATAAATATACCTTGGGATAAAAAGGGGATTTATTTTTAGGGAAAAAAAATATAAATCGCTGAAAATCCCCCATTCATTTACATGGGGAAAAGTGAGCCAGAATCAGTATTCTTACCCTACTCACAGTTTACAGTTATATAAATTGCAATACAGTTTACAGCTCTAAAAATTACAATTTTCAAATGCGAGCTAGATATTTCTGAAGGTTTTCATTTTTCAGTTGTATAAATTATAATAAAGTTTACAATAATAAAAATTACATTTTTCAAATGCTAGATATTGATTGAGCTTTGTATTTCACAGTTTACAGTTATAGAAATTACAATTTTCAAATGCAAGATATTGATTGAGGATTTTATTTCACAGTTGGCAGTAAAAGAAATTACAAACGTTCATACTAATAAAAATTACAATTTTCAAATGCTACACATTGATTGAGGTTTTTATTTCACAGTTTACCATTATAGAAATTACAATACAGTCTACAGTTATATAAATTACAATGCGGTTTAAGTTACAGAAATTACAATACAGTTTACAGTTATTTCACAGTTTACAGTTATATAAATTGAATTTTTCAAATGTTAGATATTGATTGAGGTTTTTATTTTGCAGTTTACAGTTATACAAATTACAATACAGTTCACAGTTGTATAATTTACAATACAGTTTATAAATATAAAAATGCCAATTTTCAAATGCTACATATTGATTGCGGTTATTATTTCCCAGTTTACAGTAATATAAATTACAATACAGTTTACAGATAAAGAAATTAGTTTTCAAATGCTGGATATTGAGGTTTTTATTTCACAGTTTACAGTCATGGAAATTACAATACAGTTTACAGACATAGAAATTCCAATTTTCAAATGCTTGATATCAATTAAGGTTTTTATTTTACAGTTTACAGTTATAGAAATTACAATGGAGTTCACGGTTATAGAAATGACAATTTTCAAAAGCTAGATTTCGATATCAATTGAGGTTTATATTTCACAGTTTACAGTTATAGAAATTGCAATTTTCAAATACTCGATATTGATTGAGATTTTTTTTTGCAGTTTACAGTTATAAAATTACAATACATTTCACAGTTACAGAAATTACAATTTTCAAATGCTAGATTTCGATTGAGGTTTTTATTTCACAGTTTACATGAAAGTAATTACAATTTTCAAATGCTAGTTATTTATGAAGGTTTTTAAGTCACAGTTTACAGTTATAGAAATTACAATTTTCAAATGCTGGATATTGATTGAGGTTTGCATTTCACAGCTTACAGTAATCGAAATTACAACTTTCAAAAGCTAGATGTTAATTGAAGTTTGTATTTCACAGTTTACAGTTATAGAAATTACAATTCTCAAATGCGAGATATCGATTTGGGTTTGTATTTCACACTTTACAGTAATAGAAATTTCAATACAGTTTACAATTACAGACATTACAATTTTCAAATGCTAGATATTTATGAAGGTTTTAAATTCACAGTTTACAGCAATAGAAATTACCATTTTCAAATGCTAGATATCAATTGAGGTTTTTATTTCACAGTTTACAGTTATAGAAATTACAATTTTCAAATGCTGGATATCGATTGAGGTTTTTATTTCACAGTTTACAGTTATAGAAATTACAATGGATTTTCCAGTATAGAAATTACAATTTTCAAAAGCTAGATATCAATTGAGGTTTATATTTCACAGTTTACAGTTATAGAAATTGCAATTTTCAAACACTAGATATTCATTGAGGTTTTTATATCACATTTTACAGTTATATAAATTACAATACAGTTCAGAGTTATTTCACAGTTTACCATTATATAAATTGCAATTTTCAAGAGCGAGATATCAATTGAGGTTTTTCTTTCACAATTTCCACTTATAGAAAACATTACATTTTGCAAATGCGAGATATCAAATGAAGTTTTTATTACACAGTTTGCAGTTATAGAAATTACAATTTTGAAATGCTGGATATCGATTGAGGTTTTTATTTCACAGTTTACAGTTATAGAAATTACAATGGATTTTCCAGTATAGAAATTACAATTTTCAAAAGCTAGATATCAACTGAGGTTTATATTTCACAGTTTACAGTTATAGAAATTGCAATTTTCAAACACTAGATATTCATTGAGGTTTTTATATCACATTTTACAGTTTAAAAATTACAACACAGTTCACAGTTATTTCACAGTTTACCATTATATAAATTGCAATTTTCAAATGCGAGATATCAATTGAGGTTTTTCTTTCACAATTTCCACTTAGAGAAAACATTACATTTTTCAAATGCGAGATATCAAATGAGGTTTTTATTACACAGTTTACAGCAGGTGTCTCCAACTTGCGGCCCGCGGGCCACATGCGGCCCCTTAGACGGATTTATGCAGCCCGCGGTGCCATATTAAGTTTACATTACAATGCGGCCCATGATACTGCCAATTTGTCAGGGTCAATGATCAAAGCGTTCTGTAATTTTTATTATGATTTTGGTTTAAATTAGACGCATGTGTTTTTAACACGATTATTCATTTATCATATTCGTTGGCAAGAAAAATATATTCAGCACTAATTTTTGTTTAAATTTCCGCATATTAATTAAATTTTTTTCCCCAGAATTTACCGTCCTTGTTTTGGGTGCGGCCCTCCGTCCCTCACCACTTTGGTTTTGTGGCCCTCCGCCCAAAAAGGTTGGAGACCCCTGGTTTACAGTTATATAAATTACAATTTTCAAATGCCAGATATCGATTGAGGTTTGTATTTCACAGTTTACAGTAATAGAAATTACAATTTTCAAATGCAAGCTATCAATTGAGGTTTGTATTTCACAGTTTACAGTTATAGAAATTACAATTTTCAAATGCTAAATATCAAATGAGGTTTTTATAACAGTTTACAGATATATAAATTACAATTTTCAAATGCAAGCTATCAATTGAGGTTTGTATTTCATAGTTTACAGTTATAGAAATACAATTTTCAAATCCGAGATATTGATTGAGGTTTGTATTTTACAGTTTACTGTTATAGAAATTACAATTTTCAAATGCTTGATGTTGATTGAGATTTTTATTTTATTATTATTATTTTTTTGTATACATTGTCGAGGCTCGTATGAGAGCTAACACACAACGCACAGAAAGGGGGGCATGAGACATGAGGGGTAGGAGAGGGAAGGATAAAACAGTGGGGAACAGAGACATTAGGAGATCTGTGGAAGGAGAGGGATGGGGCAGAGAACATGGGGTTCGACAGGAGAGGAAGTCTGCGAGCCATGAGTAGAGATGGCCTTGGATATCAGAGGAAGAGAGTTTAGTGAGCAGGGCAGGGTGCCAGACCATGTCAAAAGCACACGATATGTCTCAGGATATGGCTCTGATTTCATGTCTGGCATTGAGTACCTCCATCCATTGTTGGGAGAGCAGAAGCAGTATATCCAGGGAACAGTGACCTGGTCTGAAACCAATTTCACAGTTTCCATTATTGAAATTAGAATTTTCAAATGCTAGCTATTTATTGAGGTGTTTATTGGTTCACGAAAAAATATTTTCATGAAAAAAATAAGTGACCACTATATTAGTTATTGTTGTGTGTCTGTCTGTCTGTCTGTCTGTCTGTCTGTCTGTCTGTCTGTCTGTCTGTCTGTCCCAAGCATAGCTCCGTTGGTTTTCATCCGATCCTGATAAAATTTTGGTGGGAGGTTTATATCATGATCAAGTTGTGTTTTCCTGAAAATGGGCATGGTGCGCCCATTATGGGCAGATCCACGCCCAAAAAACATGTGTTTTTTGGGGGTAGCCGATTTCAATTTGCATCTTCTCCGAGGGGGTTTGTCGAATCTGACAGGGGTTTTGGTATTTGGTTAGCCCAATGGCACCTGCATAGCCCCACAGAGCTCAATTTTTCATTTTTGTCCCAAGGTCAAGGCCACAAGGTCACGAACTTAGAAAATTGCGAATTGTGTTTTTCGGGGGTAGCCAATTTCAATTTGCATCTTCTCCAAGGGGGTTTGTCGAATCTGGCAGGGGTTTCAGTATTTGGTTAGCCCAATGGCACCTGCATAGCCCCACAGAGCTTGATTTTTCATTTTCATCCCAAGGTCAAGGTCACAAGGTCAAGGTTACAAACTTAGAAAATTGCGAATTTTGACAAAAATCATACGACCGCCCAAACTTTGAGAGCTGGGATGACAATATTTTTTATGCATAATCTTGAGGTCATTCCACACCTAAAGTCTTGAAACCATTTTGCTCTATCTCGAACACCTTGCCCGTGGCGCCCCCTTCAAATTTGTTTTTACGCTGATTTCATCAAGTATGGATAATCCGAGGAGTGTGAAATGCCATATAGCCAATATGACGTTATATTGTTCCTGGAATGTTCCAGAGGAAGTTTTGCACCAAAGGTCATAATCCTTGACCTTTGACCTTTCAAGTTCACAAAGCTCAAATTTTCAGAGTTGTTGGAATCGAACCGGGTTTTCGACCTTCTTCGACGAACTAACTCCAATAAGCTATAGCACGTATCCTGTTTCCTTATTTTAATGTCCACAACATTGTTTTGTGACCTTTAAAGGTTATGCAAAGGTCAAATTTTTAAAGTTGTTAAACGAAACCGGGTTTTCGACATTTTGCAGCTAATAACCTGTCACTTGTACCACATCATGTTGATCATTTATATAACTTGGTCAAACATTATCACATTGTCTCATCCTTGACTTCTGAAACAATCTACATCGTCAAATACCGCTCGTGAACCATCGTCGTCTTCAGACTTGTATCACAGTTTACAGTTATAGAAATTACATGGAGGGGTGGGGGAGGAAGGAGGGAGGGAGAGTGAGGAGGGGTGGGGGAAGGGAAGGCAGCAGGAGGTGGGAAGAATGAAAGGTAGACATGCGGTGGAGTGTTAATTACAATTCATACTGTCTCATCAAAAAGATTCTGCATTAATGACAGTGAAGATGGAAACAAACTAATGTCTAAAATCCATTTTTACCGGCCATACTATAAATCCCGCCCAAAGACAAACACCGCCCAGACATGTCTGGAGACAAACACCGCCTGGAGAAAAACACCGCCTGGACACATCTGGAGCCAAACCATCTGGAGACAAACACCGCCCAGAGAAAAACACTGCCGAGACACACCTGGAGACAGAGAGAGAGACAGAGAGACAGAGAGAAAGAGAGACAGAGAGAGACACAGAGAGATACAGAGAGATACAGAGAGATACAGAGAGACACAGAGAGATACAGAGAGAGACAGAGAGATGTATGGGAGAGTGCTGCGCTGTATTTGGAGAAGGCACAGTGAGGATGTGACAAAAAGAGAGAAAGAGAGGGGTGGGGAGTTAGCAAAGAGAAAATGTTATGCTTTATGAACAACACACACACACACACACACACACACACACACACACACACACACACACACACACACACACACACACACATATTAGTGCTTGGCTGATATCGGCAGTTTTTCAGGAATCGGCCAATTAGAGTCAGTGTGATTACCAACTTCAGTATGTACCGTATACAACCCAAAAACCTTAAGTAGCTTTTACCCTTGTTTTGGGGAAATTTCAAAAAACAACTTTGCATTGTAAATGTTTCAAGGAGAAATGGCTTGGAAATCAGGTGTTATCAAATGAATTTTGCTTTGCAACTCACAAAGAGAAACCATATAACCTTTGTAAAGCACATCCGGTTCATATAAAATAACGAATTGCTTTAGAAACAGTCACAAGGACAAAGGAAAATGTGATCGCTCGTATGCTACTGAGGTTAAAAGTTAAAAGCTCCACCACCAATCTTCATCATCAGATACAGGATGAAACTTTGCCACCACGGCACCTATACCCAAGCATACAGGCGTGCACACACATCCACAGAGAGTCCATTTACAGATCTTAATCTACCCATATGTACCTCTACCTTGTAGCAACTGCCGACTGTACATCCTGATCGGGACACGAACGATACCACTATCGACTATCGGGCGCTCGGCAAGTGGCTTATGCCCTCAATCAAACACACCAATTAAATGCTTGACAAGGACCGACTGGCTTGACAAACGATAGCAAGCTGATTGGTAATGGCACATATCTGCAATAAACTAAACATCACCGATTTTGAGTGCTTTATTATTAATAAACCTTTGCGGCCTGTTCCAACTCAAGGCATTGTTGAACAGGCCAAACAAAATGGCGAATTAAGGCTCTGGCGAGGTAAGTGAGGATGCGCCTCAAGAACCTTTCAAGAGCAAGGTGTCCGAGGATGCACTTGATGAAGGATATAATTAAATAAGGATGTTAATTATCTTCAAAAGGGGTGCTTTAATTAACCCAACACCCAATTTTCACTCATGCACTCCCTTGGAGTTCCCTTAGTATGCATGCAAAGTTTTGGGCTGCTAGGTTTCATGCTTGAAGAGTTATGGAGGAGACACACACACACAAATAGACTGACTGAACTAACACTGACACACTGACGTTTATTAGTATCGATATGCATTGCAATACTTACCACTGTGCTGTACATATTGTCTCGGGTCGCTGTACACATGCTGGCAATCGTTTGGTGGACGTTAAAGATCCTACGGTGTCCTCCCTGAAGAGTCGGTGAGTTATCACCGGCATCTTGAACAAACTATAATTCCTGCTCTAACCTACACTGCATCTGTGACAAAGCCCATGTTCCCAGCAATGGTTGAAAACCTGCTGTTACATTCCGCATGCAAAAGTGATTGAGTCGTAATCACATGGTGAAACGGGAAGGGCATTCGGTTGAGCGCCTACCTCCGCCACGTAATGTTTAATCCACGAGAACATATTAGGCCCAATACATTTTTGAAATATCATGCTGTATATCATTTTTTGCGCTTTCTCTCAATGGTGAAGAATCACTTTCAAAATTTAATAATTCTCATATCCAAATGCAGATTCGGATCTTCACCAAAATCAAATAAATTCGTTGTGGTCACACACCCAACCTGTCCACCATGTCTCATCTGAATCCGTCCGCAATTTTTGAGATATCGTGCTATATCTCGTTTTTGGCCCTATCTCTCAATGGCAGAGAATCACTTAAAAAATTAAATAACTCTCATATCCAGATCCGAATTTGGATCTTCACCAAAATTGAACCAATTTGTCCTTATGACACATCCAACCTGTCCACCAAGTTTCATCCAAATCCATTCACAACTTTTTGAGATATCGTGCTATGTATCGTTTTTGGCCGATCTCTCAATGGTGAAGAATCACTTTTAAAATTCTAGTCGTCGGATCCGGATCCAGATCTTCACCAAAATCTAATCAATCAGTTTGCCCTTGTCACACACCGAACCTGTCCACAAAATTTCATCCGGATCCATCCACAACTTTTTGAGATATCCTGTGCACAAACAGACAGACAAACAAACAGACAAACAAATAAAGACAATACAAGAAAAAGACCGTGCAGAGCACGATACTTGCGAAATCCACCCCCTCTCCAAAGGTTGCCATGGATACATGAAATTGTCCATTTCATTAAGATTAAAATTCACAATCTTAATCAAAGTTCAGGTCAATTGGATGAAAAATGATTCTTTTTCAGATTGAAATTGATGATTTTAGAAGTTTGACCTTGAATTGACCTTTGACCTTTTGACCTCAAAAATAGTTGGTTTCCAAATTCAGCGATGTACTCTGCAATTGCTGCTTCATTTTCAGGTTAATCAGATGAAAATTGATGATTTTTCAGATGAAATTTGACCTTTGACTTTTGACCTCAAAAATAGTTGCTTTCCCAATTCAGTGATGGTCTATGCAAATAGTGTTCAACTTTCAAGTTAATAGGATGTGGATTGACGATTTTTCAGTTGAAAATTGATCATTTTTCAAGATTAAATTTGATGATTTTAAAAGTTTGACCTTTGACCTTTTGACCTCAAAAATAGTTGGTTTCCCAATTCAGTGACGCAGAGTGCAAATCTTGTTCAAATTTCCAGTCAGACGAAAAATGACGATTTCAGACATTTGACCTCAAGATGACCTTTGACCTCAAAATCAATAGGCTTCTCAGTTGAGACTACCTCTACAACTTGGTAAAGTTTCGTGATGATCGGTTTGGAATTGACCTGTCAGCGATAGACAGACAGAGTAACAAAATCGACTGACCAATACACTTAAAAAATCTTCGATTTTGCAAGTAAAAAAGATGTCACGCATTGCACGATACTTGCAAAATCCATCCTCCTCTCCAAAGGTTGCCATGGATACATAAAATTGTCCATTTCATTAAGATTAAAATTGACAATCTTAATCAAAACTCAGGTCAATCGGATGAAAATTGATTCTTTTTCAGATTAAAATTGATGATTTTAGAAATTTGACCAAATGACAAGGAAATCCAACACAGGTGGAGGCTTATCATGCCTGTGCGAGCACCACACCAACCCATCTACACAAGATCCAAGGAAGAAAATGTCAAAAAATGTTTTTAATTAACTCGTGTGTGCCCATACGTGCGTGGCCGTATGTGCAAAAAATATTAAATAAATAAATAAACTTTCAAACCGCGAGCCGGAAACAACAACAACATAGGTCGTTCCTTCGCTCTCACGTGCCCGTACGTGGGTGGCCGTACGTGCAAACCAAAAAAATTAACATACCATCAGAGATGGGGAATCCCCCGCCATTGAATGAAAAAGGTCATACATATTCCAGATAATGAGGGAGGTGAAATGGAAACAAGACACCATTTGGTCATCATCTCGAAAAACTTCCCCAGGGGTGAGGAACGCAGTAACCAAAAAGAATTGAAATCAGATAAGCGGTTTTCCATTTATTACAAAAAACATTTTTTTCAACATGGCCGCCCCAGTCGGCCATCTTGGTCCGGCCACGTCCAATATCAATAGGGTTCTTCCTTATCAGGTGGTACATGTGTGACTCAAATTTCAAATCGATATGGCGAAAAAACATTTTTTCAAGATGGCCGCCCCAGTCGGCCATCTTGGATCCGGCCACGCCCATAATCAACAGAATTCTTCCTTTTCAGGTGGTACATGTGTGACCCGAATTTCAAATCGATATGGTGAACAGTTTATGAGTTATCGCACTCACAGCTATAAATGTTGATGCCCAGACGGAAGGAACGGACGGACGGACAGCTGGATGACCTGGGTGACAACAATATCCCCCTTCCGCCACGCGGCGGGGGATAAAAATAAAAAAAAACTTTCAAACCGTGAGCCAGAAACAACCACACAGGCCGTTCCTTCGCTCTCGTAAACAACGACTGGATTGGGGCATTGTGTTTTATCTATAAATGCGCATAAGAAATCGAGAAATTATTAGAATACACTAAGTCATCACTATCCGGAAGTCCGTACGTTGTAACCCGTAATGGGGAACGCGGCTGAGGTTCTCTTCCCCATCAGCCACGCCTATGCAGCAACGTGTCTTGTCATTGGTTGGTAAATATATGGCCGCAGCAACGTGTTTTGTCATTGGTTGGTAAATAAATGGCCATAACTTGGGAAGCACTTGTCCGATTAATATCAAACCTTGAAAAGGCACATACTCTGGTCCCCAGCAATATACCTGGTAAATTTCAATTCGATCGGACCAGTGGTTTTCGAGAAACAGTCACAGACACACACACACACACACACACACACACACACACACACCTGCTGGAATTATAGATAGACTAGTACGTGCCCGTACGTGCGTGGCCGTACGTGCAAAAAAAAAAACCACTTTCAAACAACCACACAGGCCAGGCCGTTCCTTCGCTGTCATAAACGATGACTGGATTGGGGCATTGTGTTTAAGAAAATCGAGAAAGAAATCGAGAAAGAGATCGAGAAAGTACAGAAATCGAGAAAGAAAGAATACGGTACGTCGATAAATCGAGAAGAAATCGAGAAAGAATACAGTAAGTCGTCACTATCAGGAAGTCCGGAAGTCAAGTCCTCACTGTCCGGAAGTTCGCATATCGCAGTTACGATTATTCGCAATTTAGTTTTAATGGCCAATTATTCAATTAGCGCCAACGTATTTTGCCTTTTTGCAATGTCATCGCAAGGAAAAACACAAGAAGAGGAGAGAAAAGAAAAAAAAAGAAAAAAAAAGTACATGCAAAAAAAAACAAACTTTCAAACAACCACAAAGGCCGTTCCTTCGCTGTCGTAAATGACGACTGGATTGGGGCATTGTGTTTATTTATAAATACGCATAAGAAATCGTGAAATTATTAGAATACACTAAGTCATCACTATCCGGAAGTCCGTACGTTGTAACCCTGAGGCCTAAGTCACTTTTGCTCTCCGGCGAGGATACGGCGGCCGTACGCCCTCTGAATTGACAGAAACGTGCAGCGGCCGCAAAGTTTCTGCGGTGGCCTCAGGGTGGCCCTACGCCATTTGGCTATCTTTTACAGGCCGTAGGGGTTGCGGTGGAATTATAACGCGGAGTTATAACTTTTTTCATTTCTGCGTTCACCGTAGCAATTCGACAAGCCGAAAAAAAAAAAAACTGGTAAGAAAAAAAAAAAATGAACCCACTCATTACCGTCCGTCTGGCCGCACGTTCGCCTTAGGGCCCCCCCTGCGGTCGCCTTGTGGGCACCCTGAGGCTACCTTGCGTCTGCCTTGAAAATTCTAAGGCCGCCGCAGGGCCCCCTTAGGATCACCATGCGACATCAAATCAAAGACCGTACGGCAACCCCACGTTTTCGGTCTCCACGATTTCTAAATATGCCGTGCGGCTCCCCGAAAAATAAAAACATATGTGACTGCTACATTGTGTGACCGTGGAAATACTGCGGCTACCGTATAATTGCTAGTGGCCGTAGATTTTGGAGACCCCACGGCCGCCGTGGCAAACGTGACTTGGGCGTTAATGGGGAACGCAACTGAGGTTCTCTTCCCCATCGGCCACGCCAACACAGCAACGTGTCTTGTCATTGGTTGGTAAATAAATGGCCATAACTTAGGAACCACTTGTCCGATTAATATCAAACCTTGAAAAGGCACATCCACAGGGCCCCAGCAATACACCTGGCAAGTTTCAATTAGATCGGACCAGTGGTTGTCCAGAAACAGCGGTCACACACACACACACACACACACACACACACACACACACACACGCACACACACACACACACACACATTGCTGGATTATAGATAGAGTAGTATGTGCCCGTACGTGCCCGTAATTGCGTGGCCGTATGTGCAAAAAAAAAAAAAATACTTTTTTTCACCTTCCGAGCTTCGCCTCGGAATTCGGATCAGGAGATCGAGAGGGGCGGAGCCAGTGGGGGTCAGAGGTGAAAGAGCGGAGATCAAACCTCGCCTCACGAACCCTATAAAAAAGCGCGCAGAGCGCCAAGCTCGCAGTTCAGTCGGTCGGGGTTTGGAGTGGTGTGAAGAGCAAGGTTCGAGTCCATTGGAGGGCAGTGGAGGTCTGGGTTCGCCGAGGAGACGGAGCTGGGAGCGCAGCCAGGCCTGCCGTGCCGCGCAGAACTGCGCGTTCATGTGCGGGACGTGGGGAGAGCCGGAGAGAGGTCGCCAGCCAGCACCGAATGGTCTGAGGTGATCGGGCTTCGGGACAGTCTGAGCGGCGCTGAGGGGCAGACGGGTTCTTAGAGAGCATCAACTCTAAGAGAGCAAAGGACCCGTTCGTTCCTCTGAGGCATTGCCGGCTGGGCCCGAATCACCAGGCCGTCAAACGAGGCCTGGGCCGGACCGCGGTCACGACAGCTGCCATGAGGACGGGACATCGCAGGTCGCCACAACAAGGCACCTCGAAGATGAAGGTAACCAGCCTGGCCTCACGGAGCTTCTGCGGTCATCACAGCTCCGTGAAATAAAGACCCAAGAGGTCCAGTCTATCCCTCGTCTTTCCTGGGGTTTTTCTTTGTTTCTTTTGAATGAACGTTGTGGCGCCATGTCTGTAAGTAGAACGGTATAAGTGTGCGTAATTAATAGAACGGTGGTGGTTCTTTTTCTTGCTCGCGTCTTGTCCCTACCCCCATTCATTACGTGCTTGTACATTGCATTGCTTTTGTTTGCCTTGCCTGATTGCATACATGACTGCATGACTGCATATGTGTTGTGTGTGCAAATAAATGTGCTTGTGTGAATGTTAACCCGTTCCTCGCGTCCTTTTCCTCCATTGAACTGCCGTATTGCATTCGGAATAATCGTTGGTTTTTAAATAGCCGATAATAGAATCAGGTCCAACGGGGCCTCGCGATAATACCCCGCTCGGTTATCCCAAAACGAAGCGAGGTGCTTCAGCGGCTCGTTTCCAAGCGGCCCTGTTGAGGTGCAGTCTCTCGGTAGTCTGCCCACGCGATTAATTAGGTATATCGACAATTCCGCGATTGACCCTGTAGTGCGCGGGTAGAGTGTTGACTAGGCTGTGGTGTGCACCCAAAACACACCTGTAGCAGGATTCCGGCGTTTGATCCGAAAGGCTGCGACTATATTGTCCGTTCGGTGGGCGAGAGCGGCCGCCATCGGCTAGAAGCGGTTGTCCGCACGCCGGCGGGCGGAAATCCACAACAATATATATATATATATATATATATATATATATATATATATATATATATATATATATATATATATATATATATATATATATATATAGAATTGTTGATCAAGCCTCCTTCTCACGACCCTTGAACTGATTCACTAAACATAAACTGAAAACTTGACTGACATACAAATTGATATTACACGAGTACGGTCAAATCACCTTAAAACTTGCCAAAAATATGAACCCTCTTGTCTGCCGATCCTGTTTAAAACTTTGTAGCAATGTCTTGGGGGTCAAGTGCAGTCAGACGATCTCGGCGAACATGACAGATCATGAGATGGTTGAGGCGTTGTTGGGTCATTGTGGTACGTAACCAAGTCTTCATACATCTGAGTGTGCTGAATGACCGTTCAGCTTCGCATGAACTTGCTGGGGAAACCAATAGAAGCCTAAGCAAGCGTTCTACCTGTGGGAACATTCGACGGACTTCCGGCACCATGTCTACAAATATCTTACAGTAATCCTCAACAGATGAACCACTGAACTGGTTCCGAAAGAAGCCAAGTTCTTGCTCTAGGGAATCTGACAGTTCAGGATATTTGCAGACTATTTGTGGTTTGAATGACCCAGACAGGAGAATTTCACCCAAGTCCCTGTACGCCATGAGGTCGGTTGATGTGAAGTACTCGTTCAAGTTCTCGGATGCGCTGTCGATGACTTTGAAAAATTCAACTCTGTATACCTCCTCTGCAGATTTGGCAGTGTATTCCTGCGTGCCTCCATCAAGTCTCTTCGGAAGCTTGCGCTTACGAGGGAGGGTCACTGGATCTAGTTGGCACGGCTGGAGCTTCTGTTGTGCTGCTTCGAAAACCTCCTTAAACGTCTGGTCGGTACGGAGAGATTGGAGATTCTGTGCAGTTACCTTTGCAGCAGTAAGCATACCAGAGATGGTAACTTGTGAACCCGTGAAGTGCCTTATTGAGGTCTTCAAGGGATTGGGGAACGGGCAATGATGCAAACAGACCGAGAACACACTTTCCTGATGAAAGACAGCTTCGAATACCGTTGGCTCGCGATGCCGTGTTCGTACCAAAGGCATCACTTGCTTGTTGAAGGGAATCCAGTACCGCTTCATAGTTATCCAATATCGATTTCACGGCAGGAGAACGAGTTAACCAACGTGTTGGGCAAATTGGCCTCAGGCGTGTATGGCAAGGAGTGTCAGCATCGTCAGCGTAGATATTGAAGTACAGATGCTTGAATTTTCCAGAGTTGTTGTAGATGTTGCTGAGTACCTGGACATAATCAAGGGCATCCCTTATTAACGGCGCAGTTTGTAAGGCTTTGGATGTAATGAGTTGGGTGACATGAGCTCCACAGTGAACATAATTGGCCAGCGGTTGGAGTTTTTTTTAGCTGTGCTTGACAGCCCTTGTACTTTCCAGACATGTTGCTTGCCCCATCGTAAGTCTGCGCTCTAAGGTGTTCAATAGGGAGTTGACACCGAAATAGGACATCCTGAAGCATCTTACAAAGTGATACTCCTGTTGTTGACGACACTTGGTAGAGGCCGATGAGATCTTCTTGAACAATAAAGGAATCCGTCACATAGCGCACACACACCGACTCCTGCTCATTACCCTAAATATCTTGCGTTCCATCAGTTAGGAGTCCGAACTGAGTGGACATTTCATTCACGTTACTGCAGATATTTCTGAGGATGGCATGACTCATCAACTGTGGAATTTCGTTCTGAATTTCTCCACTTGTGAACGTCGTCTTCCTTGACAGCCACGTCTTGAGGTTTAAATCATCCTCGGCCTGCAACTGTAAGAGCATTTTGAAATTCGCTTCAGAGGCATCCTTCCCACGAATTGCAAAACCTTGTTGGGCTAAATATTGCAGTGAGGTGATAATCTTCAGAAGTGCTGACCATGCAGATCTTTGCTCTTCTAGCAGTTTGCTGCTCAGCTGCACATGGACACCAGGTTGACATCTGCGACATTTCAGATTTTCAGAGGCAAGCCTATGTGTGTTTGATCGTTCATGTTGTCTGAATTTTTCTGTAGCCTTTGTCCAGTTCTGAAAGCCCTTTGAGACAAATGCGTCTTCTGCACAGCGAGCAAGTTCGGTAAGTTTTTCACGAGAAGCGTCGGTACAGGTGCGACAGAGTACACCGCCGATGCTCTGATCAAAATGAAGCCACGGAAAATCTTTGAACCACTGTTGTTGAAACTTCAACTTTTGGTTTGGCAGTATTTGGACTGGGATACAACTGACATCATGAGGTTGAAAAGGCTGATCTGGGAAATTAGGCCGAGTACTCGCACATGCACCCTTTTCTGCTATCTTCTCTTTTGAATCGTCCAGCTCTTTCTGGGAACTTGATTGCTCCAGGAGAGTGGTTGGGGATGTGCTACTTGATGCTGTCATGAAAAACTTTCTGATATCCATATCCTCTCTGAAACAAGAAGGGAATTACATTTCAGTTGAATAAATTTTGACATGTGAATTATAAGGGTTATTTTTACGTAACAGGGCATTTTTATTTGGCCTATCCTTTTTCCTTATTCTGTCGGTCTATCCTTCGTCTTTGTCCTCGTGCAAACGGAAAATTATTCGGATGATGGCGGAAGAGAAATTCCTTCCGGAACGTTATTTTTCCTAGTAAAAATTGCAAGCCGCGGCTAAGCTACTAAGCCTAAGCCTTTTTTAATCGGATTTTCGAGGTAATCTCATTACTACCCTATAGATACTGTATTATCCGAGAACAGAATTCAAAAATAATTTTCCGTTCGTTTGTCCGAACCGCTTAAGTGAATTTTGCATATTTTTCAACAGGTACATTTTAAAATCTATAATTTAATCCTCATAAGTCCAAAGACCGAATGATACCTCTCGTTTTGTAGGTCTATACCTCCCCTAAGTCCAAGTACCGATGAAAAAATTATTTACATTAACCACCGCAAAAGCGAGTGAATCAGCACATTTTATTTTATGTTTCCCAAGTATTCAAAGCTAATTTAGTCGCCAAAATACCAACTTTCCTTTGATTTTCACCCGGTTTTCAACGTTGGGATTTTGGCCATTGTTATCGACTGCGAAATATGAAAACAGAATTACAAAATATCTTTCCGTTCGTTCGTGCGAGCCGGTAGAGTGAAACCGCGTCATCCTGCACAAGCTCCACCATCTCAATCAGCATACCAGACCGCGAAATCTTTTATTAGCTTTTAACTCGACGGTGCAAAGTCACAAAAATTAAACACACACATCATCGTGCAGGTAATAATATCAAGCATCCGGCGATATAAGTTAGAAAGGTGAAATAAACTATTTTGTTCGCTAAGGGGCCCCGAGCCGTTGCGGCCTAACACTATCCGAGATGTGGCGCTCCGGGCCATCAAGACGCGATTTCTTTAAACACTCATAAAATGACGATACAAAGTCCGAAAACGTCCCAACACACCTCAAAATATCCAGGTCACGTTCCATGTTAGTGGGTGAACAATCCAACGCTTGGCGAATTCTGCTTCGCAATGATAGGAAGAGCCGACATCGAAGGATCAAAAAGCGACGTCGCTTTGGACGCTTGGCCGGTGTGAGACCATGGCTTGGGAAGCACGGATTCTCAATGTTGAATTGTTAACCTATCATCTTTAATAGAACTATAATAGACCAATAAAACTAACGCTTCTTTTTCTTTTGTTGTTTTTGGCAAAAAGTAAAGATCCAGAGAGGCTCTGTATTGGGCAACCCCCCCCCCCCTATTTACATGAAATGGTTTGGTCCAACTCTCAAAGCCAAAGCAGATGCGAACGGCTTGCGAGTATGGAGACCATAACTTGGGAACCACTTGTCCGATTAATTTCAAACCTTGAAAAGGCACATCCTCGGGTCCCCAGCAATATTTCTGGCCAGTTTCAAGTAGATCGGACCAGTGGTTGTTGAGAAACAGCGGTCGCAGACAAACATGCCCACAGACAAACATGCACACAGAGATTGCTGGAATTATAGAGAGATTTAAAAATTTATTCTTGATTTGAGGAGCATCTCGGCCTGGTTGTACTGGAGCAGCTCGTTTTGTGTTACGTAACTTACGTTCAATGAAAAAAGTGGGGAGGACAATCAATATGTTGTCCCCCCCCCCTTGATAAAAAGTGGAGGGGGGAATGTCCCCCCTGTCCCCCACCAATCGACGCCCATAGCGCCAACGTATTTGCTTTTTCGCAATGTCATCGCAAGGAAAAACACAAAGAGAAGAGAATAGAGAGAAAAAAACGTACGTGCAAAAAAAAAAAAAAAACGTACGTGCAAAAAAAAAAAACTTTCAAACAACTACACAGTCTGTTCCTTCGCTCTCGTAAACGACGACTAGATTGGGGCATTGTGTTTATCTATAAATGCACATAAGAAATCGATAAATTATTACAATACACCAAGTCATCACTATCCGGAAGTCCGTACGTTGTAACCCGTAATGGGGAACGCGGCTGAGTTTCTCTTCCCCATCGGCCACGCCCATGCAGCAACGTGTCTTGTCATTGGTTGGTAAATAAATGGCCGCAGCAACGTTTCTTGTCATTGGTTGGTAAATAAATGGCCATAACTTGGGAAGCACTTGTCCGATTAATATCAAACCTTGAAAAGGCACATACTCAGGTCCCCAGCAATATCGCTGGCAAGTTTCAATTAGATCGGACCAGTGGTTGTCGAGAAACAGCGGTCACAGACACACACACACACACACACACACACACACACACACACACACACACACACACACACACACACACACACACACACATTTCTGGAATTATAGATAGATGAAATAAATTTTTATGTTTGTGTTTTTGGTTTTTGTTTTGTAGTTTCTGTAGTTTTGTATTTTTCCCCCTTTTCTTCCCTCAGGGAAGGGGACATGGGCTTGGTTAAAAACACACATCACCAACACAACCCCCCTTGACAGCACTCCGTTCACATGCACACAATCACCCATCAATGCTCAAACTACCTAAAAGTCTTCTCAACATCCCTATAATCCTTTATCTCCATAACTTCCAGGTACCTGTCTAATTCGAATTTAAACTTATCTACTTTTTCTGCTGCCACTACCTTTCCAGGGAGGCCATTCCATGGATTAACTACTCTCTGAGTAAAAGTCCCTTGCCTTGCTACCGTCTTAACTCTCCTCTTCTTTACTCTCAGGCTATGGCCCCTGGTCCTGTCACTGTCTACTCTGTTGAATAATTCATCTGCACTAGTTTTACCAATACCTTTCATTACCTTAAACATCTCTATCATATCTCCTCGTTACCGCCTCCTTTCTAGTGTATAAAGCCCTGTCTCCTTCAGCTGCTCCTCATAGCTGAGTCGAGCTAGGCCCAGAATCAATCTAGTAGACATGCGCCGAACCCTCTCTATGGCATCGATGTCCTTCCGGAACTGTGGTGACCAGAACTGCACACAATATTCTAAATGTGGCCTCACTAAATTCCTGTACAATGTTAACACCACCTCTTTTGATTTATAAACGATCCCCCTCCGAATACAGCCTAAAACCCTGTTTGCTTTACCGATAGCTGCCTAGCATTGTGCTACCTGCTTACCCATATAGATTACCACCCCAGATACCTCTCCTGTGTGACTCGCTCCAAAATTACCCCTTGCATCCTGTAATCTCTATTTTCATTGTTCTTTCCCATTCTCAACACCTTTCACTTGCTAAAGTTTATCTTTGACCTTTTGACCTCAAAAATAGTTGGTTTCCAAATTCAGATATGCAATATGCAAATCTTGTTCAAATTTCAAGTCAATCAGATGAAAAATGATGATTTTTCAGAGGAAATTTGATGATTTTAGAAGTTTGACCTTGAGTTGATCTTTGACCTTTTGACCTCAAAAATAGTTGCTTTCCCAATTCAGTGATGGACTATGCAAATCCTGTTCAACTTTCAAATTAATAGGATGTAAATTGACGATTTTTCAGTTGAAAATTGATTTTCGAAGTTTGACCTTGTGTTGACCTTTGACCCTTTGATCTAAAAAAAATAGTTGGTTTCCGAATTCAGTAATGTACTTTGCAATTGCTGTTTAATCCTGAAGTCAATCGGATGAAAATTTATCATTTTTCAGAGAAAAATTGATGAATTTAGAAGTTTGACCTTGAGTTGACCTTTTGACCTCAAAAATAGTTGGTTTTACAATCCAGTGACGCAATATGCAAATGTTGTTCAAATTTCAAGTTAATCGGATGAAAAATGACGATTTTAGAAATTCGACCTCAAGATGACCTTTGACCTCAAAATCAATAGGCTTCTCAGTTGAGACTACCTCCACAACTTCGTAAAGTTTCATGGCGATGGGTTTAGAATTGTAACCTGTAGGTGATAAACAGACAGACAGAGAATAACAATACGATGACGTTGTGCAGAGCACGATACTTGCAAAATCCATAAAACAAATTTGACCTCAAAAATAATTGGTGGTTGAATTAATTGACCAAATATGCAAATCCTCTTCAAATTTCAAGTCAATCGGATGAAAATTGAGGATTTTAGAAATACCGCCTTAATTGGTGACCTGTGGCCTATATTGACCTTTTGACCTCAAAAACAATAGGCTTCTTCCTTATGACAGTCTATTATATGGTGAAATCTCGTGAAGATCAGTTAAAATTTGTGACCTATAGGTGATAAATAGACAAACACACAAACAGACAGACAGACAAACAAACAGAGACAGAATAACAAAATGGAGTCATCAATATACTTGAAAAAAATCTTCGATTTTGCAAGTAACAAACAGACAGAAAGGGGTGGAAACATTACCCCCTTCACCTTCGGTGGTGGAGGTAAACATGGAATACATGAATATCTTACTTCTTCCTTGTTCCACACAATTTACCTTCAGAAGGGGCGATAAATGGGCCTGTCCTGTCCACCATCACCCAGACGTAAACCATCTCACATCTTCCACAGAAGGCCTTCTTTGTGCCAGTGGCGTGGACCATTGGAACGGTGCATGTCAGTGGATTAAACGGAACATGAATTTGAGACGTAATGGCATGAGGATGTTCAATATAAGTACAGCAAAATGGATTCTGCTGTACATGTTAAGGAAAAATGTAATTATGTTAATGCAGTGAATTTAGTTTAATTACCCGCTTGGAGTGTGATGGGTATATAAAATGGCCTATATTTTTTCATCTAACTTTTCATGCTTAGCCTTGTTACTCTTGTTATTTCACCTTGTTATGCCTACTTCCCCCACCATTCATTTATTAATGAATCTACAAATGATGTTAAACACATGAGCCACTCTGTCGCATCTGGAATATCAAACAAAAAGGAGACTTTCCCGCAAATGAGGGGTCAGCATCTGAAATTGAGCTATGGGGCAACTCGTTATGAGATGATTGTATATCGAGATGAAAACACTTTCCTCGCTCTTGATTCGCATGAACTGTACATATATGTCATCAAAATATAAATAATGAATTGAAGATTCCAAGTCATTATACCCACGATAACAGCTTGCTCCGTTGTCATGCTGAATTGCAAACCCAAGATGAATTGATTTTATGTGCAGAGATTTCTGTATTATCAAGTTCACTTGCTTTCCATGTACTATCCCTTGCTGCCAATGAGTTTGCCGTTAGATATTACGGCAACTTCGCAACCTCCATTTTATGTTAGAAAATTAGGCCAGCAAATACCCTCGGTGTTTCATTATTTCAACAATTCTCCACAAATGCAATGTGTGTGCACGCACGCACACACACACACACACACACACACACACACACACACACACACACACACACACACACACACACAACGGTGCACTCAATGATTCGATATTTCCAAGGAATTATGTCAGGTTCAGACACGAAAGGACAAAAAATAAACTGCAGTGCTCGTTCATGATTCGACTCGAAACTTCTGTTGTGGTAGTGCCTGGTATGGCCATTGAGAAGCATTGAGATTGCTCACATGAAATATCACACAGTAATTGTATTGAAAGGAGTAGGCCACAGTGTGCGGGTATATGCTGGCTAAGTTTCCTTGTTGAGGTTAGCTGCATGGTAAATATAAAATGTTACAGTTAGTTCCAAATGCTTAGAGGTTGATATGCAATAGGCATGATGGGCCAAGTGACTTTATACAGTGACTAAATTTCCTTGTATAAAAGTAGATGTAGAATGTAGATCAAGCATACCCACACTGCCACTCCCCCACCCCCTATCCCTTATCCCCCACAGTGATGTTTATACGAGTATTGGGTGTAGATATAAACACCGACAGCATGTCACAATCATGGGTGATTACTGAAATGGGAAAGGGATTCGACTTGTCTTCATGTTGAAAAAGTTTTTTTGATGGAGCCCCAATTGGTGAGATTCAAAAGTGAAGATTATATAAATGGCCAGAAAATTGAAAGGTTGCCATGTCTCAGGTGAACAGACAATCGTCCAATGCAGGAAATTGAACATAGAACAGACTGATTTGGAGACAGGTCACAATACTACCAAAAAACAAAAAAAACAAAAAAACAAGAGAAATAGAAGACTGGACAGTTGATAAAATCCACTGGATTTTAAAAGCACGTCATTTTGACAAGAACCTTCCAAGGAATCTGGAGAGTAAGATTTGGTAATTGTGTCCCCAGAAGCTCTCTGCTGGAAACAGTGTATGTATGTATGTATGTATGTATGTATGTATATATATATATATATATATATATATATATATATATATATATATATATATATATATATATATATATATATATATAGTGGCCTGCAAAAGTATTAACCCCCTCTCCAAAGTTTTCACATTTTGTTGCCACCTGAGCTTATTACCTCCACTCATTGAAGGTGGATGGAAGTTATGTTTTCATCCCCGTCTGTTTGTTTGTGTGCAGGATGTCTCAAAAAGTTGTGGATGGATTCGAATGAAATTTGGTGGACAGGTTGTGTGTGTGTGTGTGTGTGTGTGTGTGTGTGTGTGTGTGTGTGTGTGTGTGTGTGTGTGTGTGTGTGTGTGTGTGTGTGTGTGTGTGTGTGTGACAAGGACAAATTGATTCGATTTTGGTGAAGATCTGGATCTGGATCCGGAATATGGAATTTTTAAGTGATTCTACACCATTGAGAGATCGGGCCAAAAATTATATAGCACGATATCTCAAAGTTGTGGATGGATTCGGACAAAACTTGGTGGACAGGTTAGATGTGTGGCAAAGACGAAGTGATTCTATTTTGGTGAAGGTCCAGATCCAGATCCAGATCCAGATACGAGTTTTTTTTTGTTTTTTTTTGCAGTGATTCTTCACCATTGAGAGGTCGGACCTAAAATAATATATAAGCACGATATTTCAAAAACAAAATTGGGCCCAATATGTTCCACTGGATCAGGCAGGAGATATGCACTCTACGAAGTGCCCTTCTAGTTTAATGATGCTTTCAAACTAAACTAAATAGAGTGTCTTCACAAACTACTCCAAAGTGATAAAGCTAAAAAATGCAAATAAAATATGAATAAGTTAGATTAACAGAGAAAATCAGATGATGCTCAGTTACAAAAGTGCAATGCCTTTGACTTTTGTCACATTTTGTTGTGTTCCAGCCTGAATTTAAAATGGATTAAATTTAAATATTTTGTCATTGATCTCCACAAAATACCCCACAATGACAAAGTGAAAACATGTTTTGAGAAATTTTTACAAATTTCTTAAAAATGAAAAGCTGAAATGGCTTGCGTCAATAAGGATTCAACCTCTTTACTATAACACTCGACATTTAACTCAGGTGTATCCAATTTCCTATCTAAAACACATTTGAAACTTGGCAAATCTCATAGTAGGCCTACTCCCAATAGAGAATACAGGATTGTAAGCATGACGTCATCACTTAAGTGGTAGACCAGCCATAAATGTTTTAATCGAAAATGTACAATTTGTTTTAACTATTGTTCTCGGCAAGTTCAGTTGGAGTACAAAGCAGACACGGACGGGCCGAAGGAAGGGAGTACTCAGTTTTCACTCTGTATGTTTGCTTGTTTTCTTTCTTGTTACTTGACGAAAAAAAAAATTCGCCGAGTATGTTGGTCTCTCGTGTCTGTCTGTCTGTCTGTCTGTCTGTCACACGATTTTTGGCCACAGTTTTCAAGCAATCGTTCTGAAATTTCTTGTGTGTGTAGGTGAGCAGCCAAGGACAGCAACAGTTAATTTTGGTGAATATCCCAATCCAGATCCGGATCTGAGAATTTTTAAAGTGATTCTTCACCATTGAGAGATAGGGCCAAAAAAAAAAGAGATTGTGCTATATATATATATATATATATATATATATATATATATATATATATATATATATATATATAT
>BROF01006159.1:0-42349 GCA_024346535.1 Eptatretus burgeri
TTTAAAAACTCCATTCAAAACTTTTTATATATTTATTTTTAACTTTTGGCTTCCATCTTTCAGGGCAATTAAAGATTATTTATTAATTGTTGGATTCATTGCAGAAACATCCGCATAAATAAAGGTCCATTTCAGGGATGTCAGGAAAATCTGTCGTATCTACATTTGCAGGAAAAGATGTCCACAGAGCATACGACCATTCGAAAGGGACATTGTGCGAGGTCCACAAAGAAATTAACAAGTGCACATCGACACCAATCCCAGGGCAGAGTGATTTCGCGCTTAATGTTCCCATCATCAAAACAAAATATTAATTATATCGACCTTACACGGTCTTTGTAGTATAAAAGGACTGCATTTATGGTCATAATCCCAATGGAGCAACCATTCACCACCTCAATCTAAACAAATTATTATCCATGTGCACACGTGATAAATCAATGTCGTTGAAATTTAAAATCAATTTTGTATCTCATGTGATGATATTCGAAGAGTTTGACAATTAAAACTTTAATACCGATGACGAGGTGAAAATGAGGAACATTTACTGAACTAAAAAAACTACAATTCAAACAAAACTTAAGTCTCATCCAGTATTTCATATCCATTTTTACCTTCATTTAATATTTGGGATCAAAATTGTGAAGGGAATACAATTCCAGGTGTGAGTAATCATCATCTCCCAGATTTGTTACCAGCAAGGTGTTTGGAGGTTTGATCCAAAAGCATTTTGGCACAACAAAAGTTTTCTCCTTTGCATTTCATGTGAGCTCACCTGGATGAGGTATACCCTTGCTAGGGCTATATAAGGTGTAGGAGAACAGCACATGGCACGGACCTCAGAGTTTGTGGTGGAAGCAGAAAAAGGAGCTCAACCAAGATGTCGATCTCCCAAACAGTCAGCTCGAGTTACACCAAGAGTGTGAGCCAAGGAGGACAGGGTGTGAGCTACAGCCAAGGTTCCTCACATAAAGTCTGTGGAGGGTCGGTTCGTTATGGTACGACTTACTCAAGCGGTGGGATCTCGAGGGTACTGGGATTCCAAGGTGGTGCTGGAGGAGCAGCGAGTGCTGGTTTCGGCGGATCGGTTGGTGGAACCGGTCTTTCTCGAGTACTTGGGGGCAGCATGGTGTGTGGCTACAGATCTGGAATGGGAGTTGGTGGCCTCTCTCTGTCCGGTACGGCGGGGCTTCCTGTTAGCTTGCGAGGTGTCGGAGCAGGAAAGGCCTTGCATGCCATCACCTCTGCTTTCCGCACTCGTGTTGGAGGCCCGGGAACCAGCGTTGGAGGATATGGCGTCAATTACAGCTTTCTTCCAAGCACTGCTGGCCCCTCATTTGGTGGCCCATTCGGTGGTCCCTTCGGAGGTCCCCTCGGACCTGGTTACATAGATCCGGCAACTCTTCCATCTCCTGACACAGTCCAGCACACTCGGATCCGGGAGAAGCAGGACCTGCAGACCCTCAACACCAAATTTGCTAATCTGGTGGATCAGGTAAGCTGATGCTGGATCAAGGAGAGCATTTGATATTTCAGTTGTGGAATGAGATATTTTTTGAATTCAATGTATTTCATTACCATTAATTCAACAATATCTGCTGTTTTGAGACCAATGAAATCCATCTAATAACTTGTAATTAATGCACTTCCTTCGAATTGTCTCTTTCTGAATGTCCTAATCACCAAATTTTCCCGTTTATACCACCCAACCCTCCTCCCCCTCAGGTGCGTACATTGGAACAACACAACGCCATCCTGAAAGCTCAGATCTCCATGATTACCAACCCCAGTGACACTCCAGAAGGCCCCGTGAACACAGCAGTGGTGGCAAGCACAGTGACGGCGACCTACAACACACAGATTGAAGACCTGAGGACCACCAACACGGCACTTCATTCTGAGATTGATCACCTGACCACCATCATCAACGACATTACCACCAAGTAAACAACAACACCAGACGGACATTATGCATGGTCATTCCCATTATTGAGTTAAGGTTCATCTGAAGGAAGAACTGGAGCTCGAATGTCCTCTCACTTCTGCAGATACCACCTTGTTTGATGTCATTTTCATGTCAAGGAATAATTTCCTCATTACTATGAAAATCTTCCGCAGATATGAAGAACAAGTGGAAGTCACACGGACACTGGAGACAGACTGGAACACAAACAAAGATGTAAGTGCAAAAATCAAACCATGGTAGATCATCCAGGACTGATGAGCACCAGGTGGTTCAACTTTACGATGAGGCATGATAAATGGAGTGACATTTGTAATAAAATGTCCTGAATTGACAAATTGAGTCGATAATGGTTATCAATGATTACCTGACAGGTGAGTCAAGGTACAATCAAAAGAGAAAGTTAAATTTTTCCGTGACTAACAGGATATGAAATGATTTATTGATATTTTTATGTTTTCAGAATATTGACAAGACCTACTTGACCATCGTGGATCTGCAGACAAAGGTCCAGGGTTTGGATGAACAGATTAACACCACCAAGCAGATCTACAATGCCGTAAGATCCTTTGATGTAGAATTTCTCACTTTAATAGAAGATCCTTCATCCCGGTGTGATTGTGAGTTTAGGGATTATCAGATTCGTTCCTCAACCTGGAATATTGATTCAGTGTTTTCAAGATGAAAGGAAAATGATCTCTCCTTGTTGTAGATATCCTCATTCCCATGTTAATTTTGATCAATCACATAAAAATTACCAAACTGCTGCAGGTAAACTGAACTGAAGGTGATATCTCTTTAAATTGTGATGTACATCAAAGGTCTCTGGAATGACATTTAAAATGTGTATTTAAAGCAATAATTCCATTAAACACCCTCCACCACCACCCTTCATCCATCCCACAGCGTGTACGTGAGGTGCAGGCTACCGTCACAGGTGGACCAACAGCTGCCTATTCCATCAGGGTGGACAACACCAACCAGGCTATAGATCTCACCACGTCTTTGCAGGAGATGAAGACCCACTACGAGGTTCTTGCAACAAAGAGTCGTGAGGAGGCCTTCGCCCAGGTTCAGCCAAAGGTATGAATGACTGTGTGAGGAGGACACATGACATACTTCTCAATCATAATGGACATTTGATGATAATTTAAATCGATTTTTCTTTTTCCAGATCCAAGAAATGGCCGTCACCGTCCAGGCTGGTCCTCAAGCTATCATCCAGGCCAAGGAACAGATACACGTGTTCAAGCTCCAGATCGACTCGGTTCACCGTGAAATTGATCGTCTCCACAGAAAGGTACGTCACATGGTGCTCTCCATGTATACCTTGTGACTTGTGTTTGCTTAATTACCACAAAACAAACAATTATAAAAATAATTGTTGTTTCTAATCAGAACACAGACATGGAGAGAGAGATTACCGTGATCGAGACAAACATCCACACACAGTCTGATGAATGGACCAACAAGATAAATAGCCTCAAGGTGGACTTAGAAGTCATTAAGAAGGTGAGGATGTTTTCTTTGTCGACACTAAAATGATTATCTCACTTGTTCACTCTCCCACATCTCACCTGTTCACTCTCCCACATCTCACCTGTTCACTCTCCCACATCTCACCTGTTCACTCTCCCACATCTCTCCTGTTCACTCTCACACATCTCACCTGTTCACAAGACCTTGATTTATAATAATATTCATTTTCTGTGTTTTTATCCATGGATAAAGTTCATGAAGAAGCAAAACTTTTTCAAATGATGTTGAAATATTGAAATGAAACTGAATTGTATTGATTACTCATTAATCATCTGCAAATTACACAAACTTCATCTAGTGTTCACCTCCTATTGATCACAATCCCTTTTTAGCAAATCACACAGTATGCCAGAGACTACCAAGACCTTCTGGCCACCAAGATGTCTCTGGACGTGGAGATTGCAGCTTACAAGAAACTGCTGGACAGTGAGGAGACCAGGTACGATTGTTACATAATTATTGAGAGAGATGTTAATAATATCGGATTACTAGTCATATAAATAGGTCTGAGATGCCGGTTGAATGTGACATCAGATAATAAATGTGATTCTTCAGATCTGCACTACCGGTGAAAAGTTTTAGAACACCCCCATTTTCCAGTTTTTACTGAAATTTAAGAAGTTTAATGTTTCAATGTACTCTGAAATTAAAGCAAAGAACAAATAAACAATTGCAGATATAAAAAAGAAATCATGGAATCATTTTGTTGAACAAAATTTAATCTAAATTTTTGACTCATCAAAGTGGCCACCTTTTGCAAATATAACAGCCGAACATACTCGTGGAATTCTTTCTGCAATGGAAATCAAATATTGTTTGGAAAGTTCTTCCCAACATTGTTGCAGAAGTTCCCACAAATTTGTTGCACTTGTAGGTTGCTTTGCTTTCACCGTTCTGTCCAGCTCATCCCAAACCAGCTAGATAGGGTTTAAGTCTGGAGACTGTGCTGGACATTCCATGATTTGAAGCCTACCGTCTTGTTCTTTTCTTCTAAGGTAGTTCTGATATAGCCTGGAGGTATGTTTTGGGTCATTATCTTGCTGTAGGATGAACCCCTGACCAACGAGGCGTAGACCAGAGTGTATTGCACGGCACTGCAAAATGCTGCGGTAGCCCTTTTGGTTCAGGGTGCCAGTTACTCTGTGCAAATCGCCATCTCTGGATCCAGCAAAAGAGCCCCAGATCATCACACTTCCTCCTCCATGTTTGACAGTTGGTGTCACACACTGAGGATCCATCCTTTCTCCTACTCGACAGTGTACAAAAACCCTGCCTGATGAACTAAGATTTCAAATTTATATTTATCGGTACATAAGACCTTCTTCCAATTTTCAGTCGTCCATTGGCAGTGCTTCATGGCCCAGGCATTCCTCTTTTTCTTATTTTGCTGTCTTCGCAATGGCTTTCTTGTTGCCACTTGACCTGTCAAATCTGCAGCTCAAAGTCTTCTCTTCACAGTTGAAACTGAGACTTCCTTACTTCGACCAGTGTTAAGCTGTGCTTGAAGCTGCTGTCCTGTGAGCCACCGATCACGCAAGTTGTTGACTCTCAGAAACTTGTCTTATGATTGTGTTGTGGCTTTGGGTCTGCCAGACCTCTTCCTGTCAGAGTTTCCTCCAGTTTCCAAGTGCCTTTCGATGGTGTAGGAAACTGAACTCACTGACACATTGGCTTCCTTTGCAATTCCTCCAAAGGAACAACCTTCACTTTTAAGGGTTTTAATAGTTTGTCTGTCTTCCTTTGTTAATTGCCTTTTTCTCACCATTACGATAACAATATACTACTTCCTGCAGTGCAATATTGTCCAAATAATGCTTCAGAGGGTGGAGAAACACAATCTGTTCCAACACTGCTTTTGAAGAGACAGAGGGTTTGTAACTAATCAACAAAAGTTGGCACACCTGTAGGAATTGTTTGCATCAACTTTCAAGGCTTAATTTACTTCCATTACTGCAGAACAGCTGCAGTTACTAACCCATTACTTATTCCCTGAATAGGGCCTTTTTAACAAGTCTGAAATTTACTTTCTTTTTCAGTTTTTGGTAACCTAAACTTTTTTTTAACCTCTGGCAGTTTACTGATTAGCTTTGTACCATTTTCAGGTTATTCACTGGACTTGAACTGCTTAAATTTCAGTAAAAACTGAAAAATGGGGGTGTTCTAAAAGTTTTGACCGGTGGTGTACTCAATGAATTGACGATGTTAAACAAAACCATCTCATATCAGTTTTATTCCATTGTTGACATCAAACTTTCATAATTTCCACAGAATAAGCCATGGTGGAGGAATCACCATCACCACCAACACAGGAACATTCCCAGGTGGTCTTTCTGCAAATCCTGGTAGTGGGGCTTCATATGCCATGGCTCCTGCTGGTGTTGGAGCAGCTGGCCTGGCTGGAGTCGGTGGTTATGGTTTCAGGAGCATAGGAGGAGGTGCTGGTGTGGGATATGGTGCAGGAGGTACTGGTGTAGGATATAGTGTCGGTGGTGGTTTTGGTGGTGGGGGGGGAATGTCGATGTGCAGAATGTCCATGGGTGCCGCGGTTGGAGGAGGCAGTTACGGTTCTGGTTCTGGATACTCTGCAGGAGTTGGACTTTCCTCCAGCCGTGCAGGTTACAGCGCAAGCAGGAAAAGCTACAGTTCAGGTGAGACATTGAGCACATGTTTTATTGAGGAAGCAATGTCTGTGATAAACTGTTTCTTTTTGCATTAAATTCACGACCTTCCTTTTCCTTTTGCAAAACATTGGCATCTCTGTGTTTTCAAAACTAAAGTAAGTGATATCCAACTATTTGTTGTTTCAGTGCAATCTTTGTCCCGCATCTACTGAAGACCTTTCCATGACCCCAAGATTTTGAAGAATTGAGGAGTTCACTGATTATCATTAAAGTTTATAGGATGTTTACTCTTGTGTTGAACACTTTGTTTCAGTCAATTCAATCATTGCATTGATAACAGTTTCAAAATAATGGTGAAAATAGTCAATACGTTGTGCAATGTCGGAGTTACTGAAGATGTGTTTCTTTGATTTGATTTGTTAACTGAAGAAATGTTCTGGATTGTTCTTGATGTTTGATTTGCCCTTCATGTTAAAAAGATAAAATGAAACTGCATTTTGGACGTTGTCATCTCTCCTTCTATTGGTGAAACATTTTGATTTGATTTTCTGTTCAGGTTACCTCTGTGCTTGTTTTTGTGTCAACAATCCTATCAATTACTACATTTCATTGACCTACTCCAAATACAATCATCAGAAAGCCAAAAAAACTTTGTTTTGATTGCTTTGGCAATAATGACCGTATGATCTCAAAACTCTCGTTATAATAAATAAAACAAGCTCACCCCCCAAACCAACAAGGGGGGGGGGGGTTCATAGAACACATTACCCCACGCTGTCATGAGAAACATGTACATAGGTGTAAATTTGATTGGTCGAGACTCGTGATGACGTAAAATACCATCATATTTTGTCCAAGGACTGTTAAACAGAAGGGTTTTGAAAGTACCAAAAAGATTATTTGTGCTTTCCAGTGTTCAAGTATATAATTCAGTTGAAATAAAATAAAGATTTTAATGGTCCTATGAAACGTTTTTCAGAAGTTTACTGCCGTTGATGCAGCGTCATTTACACCATCATATTCAACAAGTTATGTTAGTTCTTCGTTTCTGTTGTTTGTGTCCTTTATAACATCCATAAAACAGTAAGTTTCCTGTTTGTATTGATTTTCAATTCTGTTTGACTGCCAGACACGCAGACAACATAAAATATTATCTCAATTCTCTCTGCACATGTGTGATCGGGACAAATTTGGGGCCAAAGTATTGTAAAACTAAAGGTTCATTTTCTGATTCATGTTCAAAATATAACAATAAAATTAAATTAAGTTGTTCCTCGATCATAAACTGAAGTTTATAGATATAAGTGAACCATTTGCTTAACCCCACTTTTCACTTAGTGTGCACACGGGATGCAAACCCCTTTATGGTAATTGATCACGTGATGTCAATGAACGGAAAAATTTGAGTTCAACTTATTGAATAATTTTCATCACACGTTGGCAAAAATGAATGAAGTGACATATTGAATGAATGATTTTCCCATCTCTTGAACAAATTACCTGTAATTAAAAAATCTCCAGATATGAAGACATTCCAACATCTGTTGGATATCAAGATAGTCACAAACTCTTTTGTCGAATATCCACCATCTATCTCAGATTTAAGTAGTTATTTAACCCTCTGGGACCCACATTCTTGGAATTTTTTTCAACACAAACAACATAAACATGAGAATGTCTAAACTTTTGCTGCAAGTGTTACAAAAGTTTTATTCGTGCGAAAATCAGACCTGTGTTTAGATGACAAATATTGCAGTCTTTAAAGATCAGTCTCATCGGTATGGAGGATCTGCTTGACGAAACTGGTACAGTCTCACCTTTCTTACATTTCACTTATTGGCGGACATTCGAGGGAAGTCCAAGCGGAGACAAAAAGTATGCCAAAAGGGCATGTGATCAATAATTATCAGCAGGTGTTGGTCAAATAAATATTCCTCGCAGAAACTGTTGGAGCCATTTTTGCTCAACATACCATGTCATCTTCAATGAGTGAACATTAAAATTGCTCCAACTTGAAAGAGATGACACGTACACTTAGAATAAGCTCAATGTTAAATTAAATATACAACTGGATATTAATTGTTAACCCACGCACACAAAGCGAAAAGCAGGGTTAAGCAATTGGTTCACTTTGTCTGTCTGTCCATCAGTTTATGATCAAGAAAGAACTATAATTTTGATTGAATGTTATATTTTGAACATGAATCGCAAAACGAACCTTTAGTTTAGCAGTACTTTGACTCTGAATTCGTCCCAATCACACATGCTCAGAGTAGAGTGAGATAATATTTTTACTCTGTCTGTCTGCCTGGCATTCAAACAAAATTGAAAATCATTCCTTTTTTTCTTTTCAATTAAAAAAAAGAAACATTTAATGACGTCATAAACGACACAAAAAGCAGGCACGAATAACTAATTTCTAATTTTAGATAGGGTGGCGTAAAAGACGCTGCATCAACGGCAGTAAACCTCCAAAAAATAATTTCTACGATCGTTAAAATATTGATGTAATTTCAATTGAATCATATAATTGAACACTGCAGAATACAAATCGCTTTTTTGACACTTTCAAAACCCTTTAGTTTCGCAGTGTCTGAAGAAAATATTACGGCACTTTACATGATAATTACGAATCAAATTTCCTGATCACACACTTGGATGCAAAGGTTGGATATACAAAATATTGTTATGGATCCAAAGTTCAGGATTCTCCACAAGGGTTAGGTTTGGTATAGGAGCACGTGCATCGCTGCATCCACTTTCCGTCGGTACTCCACGGGCCTCCGTCTGGCCATCCCCCAGGCAAATGCATGGCCCATCCCCATCTCCTTGAGATGCTGATTAACCTGCTGCAAACACAAGGCACGCGGTCATTCCTTTGGCCTTCTCCACTCACGAGGATCTCTTGCTGAGAGAATCTAGTGAGCAGGATCAGCGTCAGGAAATCGAGCCACATGTCCATACAGCCGTAGCTGATGCTTACGGACTATGCAGGTAACAAATTTCATTTCAGTCTCTCTCAGCAACCGCTCATTGGACACAAAGTCTGACCAGTAATAGCCAAGGATTCTCCAAAGAGACCTGGTACCGAAGGAGTTAAGTCTTCACCTCAGGAAACTCCTCAAACTCCTCCCAACATCCAGTCCTGGCCTGGCGGGTTGCGAAGGAACCACAAATGTGAATCACATAGCAAAATCTCTTGGTGTTCCTCCATCTAACACCGTTTAACTGGAGGTGACCTGGCACAAGGAAACGAGGCTTGTGACCTCAGCGCGCACTTGGATTACTGCCGAGCAGAACAGAGAGTGCAGCGCTGGCTATTTAATAGAGAAAAACAGTTGTGGTGAAACTTCCTGGCTTTCACTAGTGAGGACTATCTTTGACCAATATGGAAAAGATACCACGAGCAGAATGGAAGAAAAGATGTTTGGGTTTATTTTTGTAGGGGATACACGGCGGAGTTTGTGTAGCATGTAGATGCAGTGAAGGTTTTATTCACAAGGAATGACAAAGCACATATGTACTTGTGAGGGTACAACAAGTATACAATGAGGGGAATTTGTATGGCATGTCTGTACAGCAAATAGAACAGAAACACAGAGCAGCACTTGTTTGCTTGATACTCATCAGCCACTTCTACATTATTACTTAATTATCTACACATGAGACTTGGCGCCAATCAAAATCACAACCGGAGAAATGTATAGAGAAAGAAAAGAGCAGAATGTGGGTATGGCACCTTCCCATCTTACTCAGATGCTCTGTAGATCAAGGTGCTCTGTACATCGGGATGCTCTGTAGATTGAATGCCTGGGAGATCAAGATGCTTGGTAAATTGAACGCCTGGTAGATGAAACGCTCGGTAGATGAAATGCTCGAGAAATCAAGATGCCTGGTAGATCAAGATGCTCGGTCAATCAAGATGCTCAGAAGATCTGCGTCAATGTCTCTTGTTCAAGGTCTTCCAAGAAGGTCCTCCCATCATGGAGGTCAAGCTCACTCTATTGTTTTCAACGACACTCAGTTTCAAGTCCTCCCGCTATGGAGGTCTAGCTCGTCTGCGTTTTTCCACACCGAGAGAGGATGTGTTGTTGATTATTTCGTTGAACAATGACATCAAACGCACATGACATGCGCATGAAATTAGCTGCTAAAGCTGCAGGTTAATGATGCTTTAGCACTGAATGTGTTGTTTTACAAGTTAATAAAAGAATCAAGAGACCACTGCTGGGCTAATAATTACCTCCATTGTGTCCAAATGGGGTTTTTGTAAAAATTGAAAGAATGATTCTATTTACTTTCCACGTGTTCCAGCACCCACTTAAGTTTCCTTTGTGTGAGTCAAACGGTAATTTCTGGTTCATTGTTTAGAACCAACAGGTGGTTGATGACGTGTGGACTCGTGATGGGGGGGGGGGGTATTTTTTTATGTGGAATGGAAAACAAGGGAGGGGGGGTTAGAAGAGCAAATAATGCATTAGTCACATTTGCTCTACGGCTAGGATACAGCGGCCGTACCCCCCCCCCTGAATTGACAGAAACGTGTGGCGTCCACAGAGTTTCTGAGGAGGCCTCAGGATGGCCCTAGGGCGTATGGCTATCTTTTACAGGCCGTAGGGGTCTCCGTGGAATTATAGCCCGGAGTTATAACTATTTTCATTTCTCGGTTGGCCGTAGCAATTTGACAAGCCGTAGCCATGACGTAGATGTGTTCCACGTCGACCGTACGTAGGGTGTACGGTGGGCTTGCGTTATACGTGCGGCTGCCGTCGGCTCTTATCAATGAAAAATGAATTTTGCCAACCTCAAAAAAATTACGGCGGCCACACTATTTCCACGGTCGCCGAAGGGTAGTCCTAAGGCGTCCTGTGTTCACCGTACGGTGGCCTTGTGGGCACCTTGAGGCTACCTTGCCTCTGCCTTGAAAATTCTATGGCCGCCGCAGAGATGCCCTAAGGTCACCGTGCGACATCAAATCAAAGACCGTACGTCACCCACACGTTTTCGGTCTCCACAATTTCTAAATACCCCATGCGGCTACCCGAAAAATAAAAACATATGTGACTGCTACATTGTGTGACCGTGGAAATATTGCGGCCGACTATAATTGCTCGTGGCCGTAGATTTTTTAGACCCTATGGCTGCCGAGCCAAATGTGACTGAAGCATAACAGGATCGTGAGGACGGGCCACGCGGAGCCATGCCGTGTAAAGTGAACATGGCGAGGGACCAGCGAAGGATAGGTAGGTGGAACCACAGAGGCAGGGGTGGATTAATGCACAGGCGCACAAGGCCCGTGCCCAGGGCTCCAAGCTCAATGACTGCTCCCTGGGGAAAAGTACATTTGCTGGTAAAATATTCTACACCATATCCACTACTAAAATATTGTCTTTCTAATTTCGAGTTACCATTCAGGGTGTTTCAGTTTTGGTTTCGGCTTTATACTGTTGCGGTGTTCTCTGCACTTGAGTGCTGCGTGACCCTTGAGTCTCTCATTAGAGGTGCGAAACCAGAGGTACCGGAGCTGGAGCCGAGTGATATTGCTGATGTCGAGGCAAACACAGCACAAGCAGGTGAATTTATCAACGATCCTGCATTATGGGATAAGATCGATGAAAGCTTCAGTTTTTTGGATTGCTAAGGGCTCATCTGCTTGTGAAAATGAAGACAACAAATTCCCTGCTTCGGCTCAGATGATTGGAGCGAAGACGCGAATGATGACTGAAGATTTGTTTTCTTGTTGACTGCAGAACGCTGAATCTGTTGCTCGGGACTGGCTTATTTACTCTCCCTCCACTGGAAAATGTTCAGTTTTGCCTGCAAACTTCTATCAACCAAAACGCATGCCTTTAGCGAAGGATTCAGCGATTGGAAACACTCCAAATGGATTTCTGAACATGAGAAAAGCTTGGATCACCGACGTTATATGTTGGCATCCGATGGGTACAGCGTGTGAATATAACGGGTACATTTGATAGAGCTCGAGCTCGCCAGTTTCAGGCAGAGTGAAACTGTACAGGGGACGCCATCATGCATACCCTGTACAGTGCGCGTGGGCCTGCCATTGTACACTTGGTCAGCACGTGGGTCTGCCCGCCATCGAGCATGCCCCGCACAATGTGTGCGGGTCCGGCATTGTACACGTGGTCAGTGCGCGGGTCCGCCCATCATCGAGCATGCCCCGTACAATGTACGTGGGCCCGCCATTGTACACGTGGTCAGCGCGCAGGTCAACCCACCATCGAGCATGCCCCGTACAGTGCGCATGGGTGCGGAATTATACACATGGTCAGCACGCGGGTATACCCGCCATCGAGCATTTCCCGTACAGTGCGCACGGGTCCGGCATTGTACACGTGGTCAGCACGTGGGTCTACCCACCATCGAGCATGCCCCGTACAATGCATGCAGGTCTGCCATTGTACACGTGGTCAGTTCGCGGGTCCGCCCGTCATCGAGCATCATGTTCGCGTTTATCAGAAGTGGCGGGGTGCATGGTGCCAGCACTGATCTGTGTGTGGGAATTGAGGGAAAGGATTGGATATAATTATTAGATGGAGATTCGGATTGAAGAAGAGTGCGCCGCATGCATACTGCATGTTGTTAACATTTGGTGTGCTGGTTGTGCCTCTGATCGCCTGAACAGTGGGTGAGGGGGTCATCATTATGCTGCACGACGCACGTGCTGCATGCAGCGTTGGCGTTTATTGTTGACTTCTACTGCTGCCCTTGGTCTTCTGTGATGACGTATTCTTACACGGCTGTGGTTTTTATCGATGGGTGTCCGAGCATAGCGCCTGGTGGTCACGCGAGGACCCCTTGCTTGGATTTACCTCAGGAATGATGTTCAGACGTTTAACCAGAGCTAACTATGAGATTTACACAATGCACTGTCCCGTTCGACCCACGAGACAAGAAGGAAGGGACTATCTAAATTTTAAACGTACATTAATGAAATAACTGTCTGGGGACTACTACATGTTGGCTGCTATTGGTGTTGGTAGGATGCAGGTGGGATGCAGTTTCCAGAACCGCAACAATATATATATATATATATATATATATATATATATATATATATATATATATATATATATATATATATATATATATATATATATATATATATATATATATATATATATATATATATATATATATATATATATATATATATATATTTGGCAAAACAGACCAGTTAATTTAGCGTATGCTTTATTAACTCCTTGTAACAATGAATGGAGTCTATTATTAATGCATTTTGATGCATTTGTGTTTTCTGGAGGATGTTTCGAGCCTCAATAATTTTTTTGTGCCCAGGGCCACATATAATCTTAATCTGCCTCTGCAAAGAGGGATCTATAGATAGATCAATAGACGAAAGTAGTGGAGAAAAACCGAACATTCGAACTAACGATGCATATTCCTCCAAAATTCCCTGCACATGAAAGGTAATCTATCTCACATAGACTAAATAAATATCTGTCTAGGGGAAATCCTATGCGTCTTTGAATGCACATAATGGAGGTCTTTTCCATAAACACAACAATATTTTCCTTTACAGTGGACTTGTTGTGCTAGTTCAGTGTTGAAGTCGAGTGTCTGTCTGTCTGTCTGTCTGTCTGTCTTTGTCTTCTCTCACTCCTTGAGACTGAACCCCTCGAGAGTGAACTTGTGGAGTTTTGGTGAACGTTAAAGAGCAGGTTTTGGGTCGCTGATGACTTTGCATGATTCGAAGGTTGTAATCACGTTAATGATCGTTGGTTAATTATTTTCTTTCATTTGAAACTCAAAATATGCTAAAATTAACTTTTAAGTCAAAACTTTTGTCAGTGATCGAAAAACAGACCGGATTTTACCGAAGATGCTATGACGTCACATTCTCCAAAAACTTTGTGAACATTCGGAAACAGCGTGTGAACAATGGCGAGATGCGAATCGGAGAGTGATTTCAGCGGCGATGAAATTGTGTTCATTCCGATATTGCCGAGGACGAGTCGGAGGATGATGGGAAGTTATACGATGGAGTTTTTGGCCCTGAGCCATATAGTTTTGAGCCACTTGCAAGTGTCAGAAAACGGCCTATTTCGTGTACAAGTGGCAGGACTGACTGTCCGGCAGTTCACACTAACAGACTCCACCAGACAGATTGGAATGTAGATTTTCATTTTCTTGTTCGATGCATAAAATAATGTAAAGTTTGATTCGTCTGTGACTTGATATAATAATTTTTTAACCCTCTTATCACTCAAGAGTCAGAAATAGAATGAATCAATCATGGACCCAAATATATTATACACCGTAGCCTTGGCGTTGAAGTCTTTCTGACAGCTGAGCTTGACCCCAGCGAAAGTGAACAGTTAGAACAAACCCCAACTTTCAAGAGACTGTTGTGGCATATAAATACCAAAACATGTTTAGCCTCATTGGGAAATATTCTACCAAATTTAGAAAAAAAAAGTGGAAAATTGATCAATTTTTTTACAATTGAAATGAAATAGCCCAATTTGCTGATGCTGTTAAAAAAAGTAATTTAATCAACAATAAGTTGATTTGTTGAGAAATTTTTTCATGCTTGTGTTTTTCAGAAAGTTTATTTATGTGTTTTTCCATATACTCTTTAAGAATACATTTCAAGTTTTTTTCTCACTTAAACTCAACAATTGATTCTGTGACAGAGCAGTATCTGGAGAACTTGTCAACCAACAACTCATATTCACAGAGGGGTGATCAGATGTGTTTATGCCTTCGTAATCCTCAGCTGTGAAATGGTCACCACAAATGACTAGTCTATCCAAAGGGTCCTCTTCACCCGTTTTCTTTGGGGGAAAATTCGCCCATTTTGTTTGTACAAATCTTATACACTACCGGCGAATGTTTCATTCCTTCGGGAATCGGTGGGAGCGATTACCCGTTTTCCAGCCATTTTCACAAATCATGACGACACACGTATGAGGCATGATGTACAAATATCCAAATAACTTTGTTCTACAATAATTCAAAATTAAAAAAGGATAATATAGACAGTTGCAAGCTCAGAAAAAGCGAAGGAACGGCCCGCTGAACTGGACACTTCTTCAACGAGCGAGTGAGCGTCCGCTTTGTTTTAGAGAACGTGACGTCAACATCCATATATGGGCACATGGCTGTTTTTTTCAACAACCTCGAGAAATAACAACTTCGGCGTTAAATTTCATTAATTTTCCCAATAGTTAGGCAACCACAATAGTTTTCATCGAACTATTTAATGCACATATAATCATATTGATAAATTTTCAGAACATGTTTGGTGACCCACAACGTGCTCTTTAACATACAAGATTAAAAAAAATGTACACAGTGTTATGTACTTCCTCAAGGCACCAATGTGAGTGCACAAGTTACCCAGAGGTTGTAAAGGTAGAAAAGATTTCTGAACAACAAGGTAAAAAAAAAAAACATAACATGTCAAAAACAACTCGGAGTTAAAGGGCCACCAGTCTACCAGTCAGTCATCTTTGATAAGAATTCTAAAATAAGGTTTGGTGCAAGTGTATGCCATAATGTACTGTGCTTGTGCCAACTTTGAACAAAATCGGGCCATGCATGGCTGAGAAATAGATCTTAGGTTCCTGAGTTTGAGCTCTGTTTTCCACTGAATTAACACCAGGTGGGGTGGACGCAGCCTGGCATCCTTCCGAGGTCAGCGAAATGAGTACCAGTGTACTGGTATAGGGGCATAGCATCAGTGGCATAGTCATGCCCCAACAAAATGAAAGCTGCCATAAGCAAGAGGAAGAAGTGAGGATATGCCTGCTTTGGTGTCGTCTCCAAGACACATTTCTGCTGCAGATTTGTCGAGTACAGACCAACAGATAAGATTGACCAGCTAACGCAAAGTTGCAGCTGGTTCTTCACTCAGGGTTTTGAAGTGCAGAACCAGTGCCAGTTCGCAAACAGCACTCACATTTCCCTCTTCACTAGTTGAGCCACTTCTAAAATGAAATGTGCTGCACGACATGCAGCACACACAGCTGACTTCTATATTGCTGGCTGGATATGAGCGCATCTTACGTTTTGTTCAAAGGATTCTGTAGTTGGTGGCAGAGCCTTTAGGTCTGGTGCTTTGATGGCATTTGGTTCCGCCATCTTCATAGACCACACCTCTTTGTGAACATCAGACATGTAATGTTGCTTCTCTCTTTGCTGCCACAGCAAGCAGCCACAAACACAGTGGCTTCGGCGATGACATAGTCAATAGATGCATCCACATTCCCAAGTTTTTGAAGTGAATGGCCTGCTGCGAGTGTCTTCTTGCCAGTCAGTTTACCTCTACCATACATCTGCACAACGGTGTCGCAACCTGTCAGTGCGTGTAAAGCTAGTAGGTCTTGCACCACCCCAGCATGCTTTCTGGCAGTGAGTGTCCCCAATGTCGATCAACGATCGGTCAGGAAATGTTGCTTCCATTGTTACGCAGCATTGCAGATGAAGTTCTGCGAAGTGATACACAAGCAAGATGAACACATCACTATCATCACAGATGACTGCGATGCATTTTGCGCCATCTTCAGCAACTTTAGCGACTTGCTGAATCATGATGAAATCTACCGAATCATTCGTCGTCTTCAAATCAGTGCGACACCTTTGGGCTCCGTGGTGTATTTCCACTGGGGTAGACTCCTGTCCCGTAATGACGAGCCTGTGTTGGCTCTGCTTTCTCTGTTGACTAACGTCAATCAAATTCTGGCAAGTCAGTTCTATCAGCTGAACTTTGTTCTCAGTGACTGACAGAACCACCAGCTGTGGAGGCAGTGGCGTCTGGCGGTTCAACCTGTGGCGCCTGCTAGCTTCCTGCCCAGCTCTTGCAAATCTTGTTCCACTCTTGATGCTGAAATCATGATATCTGTCAAATACCAGATATACATCTGATTTGTCCACCTTTGCCATGATGTAGCTCGTGAAGTTGTCAACAAAGTCTTGCACACTTCCCCTGTTAGGCCAATGAATAACCCAGAGGATTTCACAACCATCTAAGATGGTGACTTCAGGTTGTGGACCCAGTCTTGTTGAGATTTGCACTTGGAGATTATTCTTCAATGTCGACTTGGTCTTTGCTATTCTCATCTCCCCCTTTTCATCGAACATTGATGTTGGCACAGGTGCAAGCTCGTACTCTAAGACGTCACCTAGTTTGATGTTTCGACTTTGTTGGAGTATCATGACCCTGGAGTAGATGAGATTTAGATCACAAACCTCAGTAGATCCCACACGCATGACTCTCCATGTCACTGCCATAGTTATGACTTGTTTAGATAAGGGAGCGTTGAATCCTGCTGGCCAGCTTTCTTCATACGAATGCATCTGTGCTCGGCCAATGTCAACTGCCCCTTGGCGCGTTCACCTTCTCCGGTCCAATTCTACCAGTTACAATGTTGACAACTCTGTCTGCATGTTAGTTTGGGTCAAGTGGGTCGACACAGGACTGGAGTTTTCTCCTTATCTTATCTCGGTCCTCTGCATCAGATCGTATGCGTGAAGGCTTCTCTTCCTTATGAATGGTCACCTCTGTGACTATGTGCCCCTCAGACATATCTGTGAGATCGTGGACTATCTGACTAATGGGTGCATACTATAGGCCCACTTCTTCAGTGTAATGCCAACGATTCCATGTATGCCATGACCGTAGCGCATGAACGTGGACTCGATGTACATATCCGACCATATGGCGTTCCATAGGCCCTTCTTGTGCCGCATCACCTGATCTCCTTTTAAGAACGTTTCCAGAATGTCTCCATGAAGCCTTTCCATCGATCAAAGGTAGTAGAGATCATATCTAGTATAGTTGTGATGTCCAGCCGCGAAGAAGTAGGGGAGCATCTCCTTCATCGCCCAAAGATGCAATGGCCAGTCTCCTTCATGCTCAGCACGAACAAATGTCATCATGATGAATACGGGTTTCACAAGGTTCTGTACCCATTGTTGTGTGGTCCTTTGGTTTAAAGAGTGTCCATTAAGTCTTCATGACTTTCTGCCTGAGCCACGCTGGAACGAAGGACCTCCTCAGTCACCAGTCACAGGACCCTGAAGTTTTGGGGAAACTTTTTTCCACCAAGCGTATGAGCAACACCTCCAAAGGCAGATTTCATCACGTCTTCCAGCCCACTTTCAGCCATCAAGTTCCCCACACAACCGATGAAACTCATAAGGGTGTGCATGCCACCCAGCCTTGGTATGAACTGGGTAAATCGCTCAGGATAAACCCATTTAACATTAACGGCCACTCGATACAGCTGTTGGTCGTTTGTGAAGATGGTTACGGTTTGTCCACACTCTGCGGTCAAACGTTTTCCCTCCTCCATTGCTGTAAACATCATGTCCAGATCTGCTGGATCCATATCTATGAGTGGTATATAAATGGCCCTCGTTGCAGGTTAGATGGATCATCCTTGTTCTCTGCAGATCTTCGTATTAAAGCCACCAAACTCTGGTGTGTTCTGATCAGAAGTAATTTGCTTCAGAAAAGAGAAATCCATATCTTGAACTCTCCTAAGTTGTATAGCTTGATGAGCCAATACGCGGAGCGGTAACACCACACGTGTGGCTTCTTCAATTGGCATCGCTGGTTTCTCAGGTCCTTTGTACCTTTTAACCGAAATGTCTTCTGTCACAGGTGTCTTCATTTCATCATGGGTAAATCGTCTGATGATGGCTTCATCTTCAGATGTGGAAGATATCTCCTGATCTTTTATGGAAAGTAGTATCATCTGATGTGATGATGTTCGAAGAGTTTTGACAATTAGAAACTTTAATACCGATGATGAGGTGAGGATAAGGAACGTTTGCTGAACTAAGAAAAACTACAATTCAAACAAAATTTTAGTCTTATCTAGTATTTCATATCGATTTTTACCTTAATTTCATATTTGTGATAAAAAAATGTAAATAAAAGGAATTCAATTCCAGGTGTGAGTAATCATTATCTCCCAGATTTGTTGCCCTCGAGGTGTTTGGAGGTTTGTTCCAAAAGCATTTTGGCACAACAAAAGTTTTCTCCTTTGCATTTCACGTGAGCTCACCTGGGTGAGGTACACCCTTGCTGGGGCTATATAAGGTACAGGAGAACAGCACATGGCACGGACCTCAGAGTTTGCAGAGGAAGCAGGAAAAGGAGCACAACCAAGATGTCGATCTCCCAAACAGTCAGCTCGAGTTACACCAAGAGTGTCAGCCGAGGAGGACAGGGTGTAAGCTACAGCCAAGGTTCCTCACACAAAGTCGGTGGAGGGTCGGTTCGTTATGGTACGACTTACTCAAGCGGTGGGATCTCGAGGGTACTGGGATTCCAAGGTGGTGCTGGAGGAGCAGCGAGTGCTGGTTTTGGCGGATCGGTTGGTGGAACCGGTCTTTCTCGAGTGCTTGGGGGCAGCATGGTGAGTGGCTACAGATCTGGAATGGGAGTTGGTGGCCTCTCTCTGTCTGGTACGGCGGGGCTTCCTGTTAGCTTGCGAGGTGTCGGAGCAGGAAAGGCCTTGCACGCCATCACCTCTGCTTTCCGCACTCGTGTTGGAGGCCCGGGAACCAGCGTTGGAGGATATGGTGTCAATTACAGCTTCCTGCCAAGCACTGCCGGTCCTTCATTTGGTGGCCCATTTGGTGGTCCATTTGGTGGTCCCTTCGGAGGTCCACTCGGACCAGGTTACATCGACCCAGCAACTCTACCCTCTCCTGACACAGTCCAACACACTCGCATTCGGGAGAAGCAAGACCTGCAGACCCTCAACACCAAATTTGCTAATCTGGTGGATCAGGTAAGGTGATGTTGGATAACATCAGACAAAGTAATTTTGTGTTATATTTTTCTTTTTCACTTTGTAGTTATGGAAGCAGTTTTATGGGATTGTCTACATTTCATTGTGTTTGCTTCGACAGAAGCCACATTCCCAGGAATGGTGAAAACCAGCCTCCGAGTGCTGCATATGGCGAATAACATTGCTATTATTGTAAAAAAAAAATCTGTTGCTTTCAGTTATTCTAAATCTATCATTAACTTATACTAGTGATTGGTAAACAGAATGGATTTCAACACAATATATTATATTTGGAAAATACTTCCCATCAATCACTCCTGTGATGCTTACATCGTATCTTTACAAATTTATATCGATATTGATTTTCATTCAATTCCAAAAAAAACATCAGTAATTAAAATTGTCTCGTTATTGATCTTCTGGAACATCCTTTGAATTTGTTTTTTGTGAGCAGTCCTTGAAACGACCTTCATCTCTTTCTGCACCTCGGGCCATCAAATTGTCCCCTTTATACCTCCCCCAACACCCCAGGTGCGTACATTGGAACAACACAACGCCATCCTGAAAGCTCAGATCTCCATGATCGCCAACCCCAGTGACACTCCAGAAGGCCCCGTGAACACAGCAGTGGTGGCAAGCACAGTGACGGCGACCTACAACACACAGATCGAAGACCTGAGGACCACCAACACGGCACTTCATTCTGAGATTGATCACCTGACCACCATCATCAACGACATTACCACCAAGTAAACAACCACACCAGACGTACATTATGCATGGTCATTCCAATTATTGAGTTAAGGTTCATCTCAAGGAAGAACTGCAGCTCGAATGTCCTCTCACTTCTGCAGATACCACCTTGTTTGATGTCATTTTCATGTCATGGAATAATTTCCTCATTACTATGAAAATCTTCTACAGATATGAAGAACAAGTGGAAGTCACACGGACACTGGAGACAGAGTGGAACACAAACAAAGATGTAAGTGGTAAACTCAAACCATGGTAGATCATCCAGGACTGATGAGCACCAGGTGGTTCAACTTAGTGACGAGTCATGATTAATGGAGTGACATTTGTAACAGAACGGCCTGTATTTACAAACTGAGTACTGAGTCGATAATGGTTATCAATGAATACCTGACAGGTGAGTCAAGGTACAATCAAAAGAGAAAGTTAAATTTTTCCGTGACTAAACAGGATATGAAATGATTTATTGATATTTTTATGTTTACAGAATATTGACAACACCTACTTGACCATCGTGGATCTGCAGACAAAGGTCCAGGGTTTGGATGAACAGATTAACACCACCAAGCAGATCTACAATGCCGTAAGATCCTTTGATGTAGAATTTCTCACTTTAATGGAAGATCCTTTATCCCGGTGTGATTGTGAGTTTAGAGATTGTCAGATTCGTTACTCAAACTGGAATATTTGATTCAGTGTTTTCAAGATGAAAGGAAAATGATCTCTCCCTGTTATAAATATCTTCATTCCCATGTTAATTTCGATCAATCACATCAAAATTACCAAACTGAGATAATTTCTAATGCAATGTTCCCATTCCTTTACTTCGCCGGTGAGAGAGGAAGTGTGGGTCCCCTAATGGGGGGGGGTGTCCCTCATTTCTGATGGGAAGCCCTTGGGCCGGCAGCGTGCTATGTGCGCTATGCACACCTGCCGGCGCTCGATTCAGGCGACCCACTCACAGTTCCAGGCAGGAAGCTTGACTGGTGTGGTACACCTGTGAAACGCTAACGTAGCTGCCCAAAGACGAGCTCCGGCATGACAGAAACCTCCCATGGAGCAGAAAGGCGAAAGCTCACTTGATCTTGATTTTCATTACCAATACAGACCATGGAAGCGTGGCTTTACTTGGTGTTCCTTTAGACTTTTTGGGTTTTAAGCAAGAGGTGTCAGAAAAGTTACCACAGGGGAACTGGCTTGTGGCAGCAAAGGGTCCAAAGCGATGTCGCTTTTTGATTCTTCGATGTGGGCTCCTCCTGTCATTGTGAAGCAGAATTCACCAAGCTGTTCATGTTGTTCACCCACGAACAGGGAACGTGAACTGGAATTAGACCATCGTGAGACAAGCTAGTTTTACCTTACTGATGCTTTTGTCGCTGGGACAGCAATCCCGCTCAGTATGAGAGGGACCATGGGTTCAGTCACTTGGTGCGCGCATCTGGTTGAGCAGCCAGCGGCGTGAAGCTATCCTATGAGGTGTTATGGCTGAACGCCTCTAAGTTAGCATCCCTCCTTGAGCACGGCAATAATGTTGCGCGTGGGGCTTTGGCTGGGACAGCGTACGATTTTTGAACCTCCAAATTTCATTGGGTGGCTTCCGGTGTGGTCTTCCACACAGCATCGGTTTTGAGGGTCGCTCAATGAATCACTCATTTTCCAGTCTGCAACGTCGGAGTTATTGAAGATGTAATTTTCTGTCCAGGTTACCTCTCCGCTTGCTCTTGTATCAATAAACCTATCAATTACGACATTTCATCAACATACTCCAGATACAGTCATCACAAAGCCAATGGCACTTTTTCTTGAGTGCTTTAGCAATAATGACCATATGATCTCAAATCTCTCTTTGGAGAAGATAAAACAAGAAAAAGAACAATCAGAAATTGCAAACCCTCACCAGGACTTCTTTTGAGTGGTGTATTGTTATAGGTTTTAGGGTAATCGGTTATTTTAAAATAGGTTTTTAGATCCTCGTGGAGGATCTCTAAGTCTTACTCACGTTGTTGTTCTTGTGGACTTTTTTGTTTCACAGCCTACAGTTTTCATCGAAACTTCCTGAAACTTGGCATATATATGTAAAAATACCCTGCACAGACAGTAACCATCTCCGATTTTGAAAATTCCTCCAAGAAAATATGTTATGACGTCAAAATATCTCCGCTAATGGAAATCGCCGAAAAAATTATCTCCGAAACTCGGCAAGCTTTTTGATTTCTGTTTGCAGGAATCAAGCCAGGCATTAGCACAGATAATTTATCGCAAACCTGATACATCACAATGACGTCATTTTCGTTTTTATGACGTCATCATTAAGAGGACGAGGATCTTAGCTCATTCGAGCTTGTTTGTTATAGGTTTTAGGCAGGTGGTCATACATGTAAAGTTTTTCCTCGATCTGTTCAGCCACTTCAGAGAAGAAGATTTTTCGAGGTTTTTATTTTTTTAAACAATGTGGCTGCCGAATCACGTGACCGATGACATCATTAATTTTTTTTTTTTCTGTGGACCATTTTATCGCTTGATGACCCTCAAAAATTTTCATACTGATTGGATGTGCTATTCAACATATGCAATCATGACATCATAACAAGGGCACCTATGACATAATTTAAAAAATGACACTCATTACCCATGACGAGTACTTGTTATGTGCTAAGTTTCAATTTTTTCCTTGGTGCAGTTTCAGAGATAGAGGTCCAAAGTTTTTTTTTTCCGTTTTTCAATATGGCTGCCACACCACGTGACCTATGATGTCATAATTAACATTTAAACACTCTACATTAGTAGTCGCACCAAGGTGAAAATTTCGGCTCAATCCGACAAGCGGTTCGGAGAAAAACATGAAAGTTCTGTGCGAACAAACAAACAAACAGACCCAAATGTAATACCCTCTCCAAATCCTTCAGCGAGGGTACCAAGCTCAAACCCTAAACCAACTAGAGAGTTCATAGAACACACTACCCCACGCTATCCTGAGAAAGTAGGACATAGGCAGGGACTGTGAGCAGTAAATTTGATTGGTCGAAATGATGTAAAATACCATAACATTTTATCCAACTACTGCCAAGCGGAAGGGTTTTGGAAGTTCCAAAAAGACCATTTGTGGTCTCCAGTGTTCAAGTATATATAATTAAATTGAAATAAAATAAAGATGTTAAAGGTCAGAGAAAAAAAAAACATTTCAGAAGTTTACCATCGTTGCTGCAATGTCATTTACACCACTTATTCAACACGTTTCATTGGTTCTTCGTTCCTGATGTTTGTGTCCTTTATAACGTCCTTAAAAACAGCAAGTTTCTTGTTTGGAATAATTTTTAATTTCGTTTGACTGCCAGACAAGCAGTACAGTATCATAATTATGTCACTCCTCTCTGTGCATGTGCAATCGAGACAAATTCAGAACCAAAGTACTGATAAACTACAGGTTTGTTTTCCAATTCATGTTCCAATTTGTGTTCAAAATATAGCATTCAATTGAAATTAAGTTGGTCCTCGATCAGGTAAACTGAACTGAAGGTGATATCTCTTCAAATTGTGATGTACATCAAAGGTCTCTGGAATGACATTTTAAATGTGTATTTAAAACAATAATTCCATCAAACACCCTCCACCACCACCCTTCATCCATCCCACAGCGTGTACGTGAGGTGCAGTCTTCCGTCACAGGTGGACCAACAGCTGCCTATTCCATCAGGGTGGACAACACCAACCAGGCTATAGATCTCACCACGTCTTTGCAGGAGGTCAAGACCCACTATGAGGTTCTTGCCACTAAGAGTCGCGAGGAGGCCTTCGCCCAGGTTCAGCCAAAGGTAAAAAAATGACTGTGTGAGGAGGACACATGACATACTTCTCAATCATAATGGACATTTGATGATAATTTGAATCGATTTTTCTTTTTCCAGATCCAAGAAATGGCCGTCACCGTCCAGGCTGGTCCTCAAGCTATCATCCAGGCCAAGGAACAGATACACGTGTTCAAGCTCCAGATCGACTCGGTTCACCGTGAAATTGATCGTCTCCATAGGAAGGTACGTCACATGGTGCTCTCCATGTATATCTTGTGACTTGTGTTTGCTTAATTACCACAAAAACAAATAATTATAAGAATAATTGTTGTTTCTAATCAGAACACAGATTTGGAGAGAGAGATTACCGTGATCGAGACAAACATCCACACACAGTCTGATGAATGGACCAACAAGATAAATAGCCTCAAGGTGGACTTAGAAGTTATTAAGAAGGTGAGGATGTTTTCTTTGTCTGCACAAAAATTATCAATTCTACCACCTGTTCACTCTCCCACATCTCACCTGTTCACTCTCCCACATCTCACCTGTTCACTCTCCCACATCTCACCTGTTCACAAGACCTTGATTTATAATAATATTCATTTTCTGTGTTTTTATCCATGGATAAAGTTCATGAGGAAGTAAAATTTTTGCTAATAATGTTGAAATATTGAAATGAAACTGAATTATATCGATCACTCATTAATCATCTGCAAATTATAGAAACTACATCTCCTATTCACCTCCGATTGATCACAATCCCTTTTTAGCAAATCACACAGTATGCCAGAGACTACCAAGACCTTCTGGCCACCAAGATGTCTCTGGACGTGGAGATTGCAGCTTACAAGAAACTGCTAGACAGTGAAGACACCAGGTATGATGGTTACATGATTATTGAGAGATATGTTAATAATAACGGATTACTAGTCATAAAAAGCTCTGACTAAGACGACGGTAAAATGTGACATCAGGTAATAAACGTGGTTCTTCAGATATTCTTCATGAATTGATGATGTTAAACAAAACCATCTCAGATTGGATTTCTTCCAGTGTTGATATCAAACTCTTTCATACTTTCTACAGAATAAGCCATGGTGGAGGAATCACCATCACCACCACCACAGGAACATTCCCATGTGGACTATCCGCAGCTCCGGGTGCTGGTGTTTCCTACGCCATGGCTCCTGCTGGTGTTGGAGCAGCTGGCCTGGCTGGAGTCGGTGGTTATGGTTTCAGGAGCATGGGAGGAGGTGGTGGTGTAGGATACGGTGTCGGTGGTGGTTTTGGTGGTGTGATGGGAATGTCGAGCAGAATGTCCATGGGTGCTGCGGTTGGAGGAGGCAGTTTCGGTTCTGGTTCTGGATACTCTGCAGGAGTTGGACTTTCCTCCAGCCGTGCAGGTTACAGCGCCGGCAGGAAAAGCTACAGTTCAGGTGAGACATTGAGCACATGTTTTATTGAGGAAATAATGTCTGTGATAAACTGTTTCTTTTTTGCATTAAATTTATGACCTTCCTTTTCCTATTGAGAGACATTGGCATCTCTGTGTTTTCAAAAGTAAAGCAAGTGATATCAAACTTTTTGTTGTTTCAGTGCAATCTTTGTCCCGCATCTACTGAAGACGTTTCCATGACCCCAATATTTTGAAGAATTGAGGAGTTCAACGATTATCATTAAAGCTTATAGGATGTTTACTCTTTGTTTGAACACTTTGTTTCAGTCAAATCAATCATTGCATTGATAACAGTTTCAAAATAATGGTGAAAATAGTCAATACGTCATGCAATGTCAGAGTTACTGAAGATGTGTTTCTTTGATTTGATTTGTTTACCGAAGAAATGTTCTGGATTGTTCTTGATGTGTGATTTGCCCTTCATGATAAAAAGATAAAATGCAACTGCATTTTGGACTTTATCATCTCTCCTATTGGTGAAACACTTTGACTTGATTTTCTGTTCAGGTTACCTCTGTGCTTGTATCTTGTATCAACAAACCTATCAATTACTACATTTCAATGACCTACTCCAAATACAATCACAAAGCAAACAGAACTTTGTTTTGATTGCTTTGGCAATCATGACCATACAAGCTCAAATCTCTCGATATAAAATGTAAAACAAGCTCAAACCCCAAACAACTAGGGGGGTTCATAGAACACATTACCCCACCCTGTCATAAGAAACAGGGACATAGGCACGGTCTATGAGCAGTACTTAAAATACCAAAATATTTTGTCCAAGTACTGCTAAACAGAAGCGTTTTGAAAGTACCAAAAAGTTGATTTGTGCTTTCCAGTGTTCAAGTATATAATTCAATTGAAATAAAAGAAAGATTTTAAAGTTCCGATAAAAACGTTTTTTCAGACGTTAACCACTGTTGATGCAGCATCATTTGCACAACCTTATTCAAAGTTATATTCGTTCTTTGTTCTTGTTGTTTGTGTCCTTTATAACGTCATTAAAATAGTATACTTCCCGTTTGGAATGATTTTCAATTTTGTTTGACTGCCAGACAAGTGGACAAATAAAATAATTATCTCACTCCTCTCTGCGCATAGGTGATCGGGCAAGTTTGTCACCTTTTACTGGGCTCTGAGAGAGAGTGATAAAAACACATGCACAACGGTGCTGGTCTCAACGTATTTACTCTGAAATGGTGGTTAGTTGCAGCAATGCCAACCATGTGATCGACCAACCGACCACGATAATTCGAGACAGAAGAGCTGTTCCTCTTTGGCTGAATAAACAATGAAAACCGGTTCATTGGAAAAAAATAATGTGTTGTCATCCTTGCACTCTCCCAGGGTACAACAAATGTTGACCTCAAAATTAACCACATTCACAACCCAGGTTGTATTTGTACCAATAACAAATTAACCATCAACATGTAATCCTTTGTGTAAATTACTTATACTCAATATGGTGACATTCAATGCAAGTGTATTAGTGTTGGCCATGAGGACAATACAATTGGTGGAGGGACCCATGACTGCACTTGCCCAACATGTAACCAGATCGAGTTAACAGGAGTCCTTACTGTGGGTTCTCCGAGTCGATGGTATGTAAAAAAACCTGGGTGGTAGTCACCGGCGCATCGGTCGAACAATATTCATCTGACCAGCTGGCAGATCGTTGTCATGCCGTCTCAAGAGTCAGGCCCAGGATCTGTTTCTCTCTCATCCTCCGAACTTCGGACGAGAGGTGCAACCCCTCGGTTCGAGCTTCCATGTTGTTCTCTCATTTCATCCATCAGTTCCTCTTCTACTATTTTGGGTGCATGATTGTCCCCTGCAAGGGACTAGATGTGGCTCCATATATTCCTCATCGGAACTATATTAATCACCAGACTCAGTTGGTGCGGTGGGGAATGAGGATATTGCTCTCCCACTTTGCTGTTGGCTCCTTCTGGCCGGGGCATTGGGGACCAAATGAGTCTGGAGTGGCAACCCACTGAAGGGTAGGAGTAAATTCCAATGGAGTACTGCACCCACCCATTTCCCATCTCAGGCTTTACTTAGTACACCAGGCTGTCTTTGCCCATTTGCATCATGACTATGCGAACTTGGTTCTCCCAAAAATAATGCAATTCGGCCAGTCCACCGATTGGAGTCAGATTTTTTCACCAGCACCCTGTCACCGAGTAGTAGCATCGAACTACTGACTGTCCGATCATACTGGTTCTTTGACTACTTTGCCACTTTATCGGCATTTTGTTGGGAAATTGCATACGCCCCTTGTGTGCACGACGTCCATTACATTCTGGGTCATCTGCACAAAGTCCGAAAATTAAATCAACTGGAAACTTTGGTGCACGCCCAAACAGAAGTTGAGTCTTGCCTTGTGCGGTTGTATGCATGGACAACTTTGTTGAGGTCGTCCTTCCAGTTTGATTTTCCTTTTTCTGACATGGTCCTCAGCATACCCAACAAGGTCCTCTTAAAATATTTGGCTTTAACATTTCCCTGTGGGTGGAATAGTGTTGTGTGACTTCTCGCGATAGCCACATACCTTTCCAGTTGATGGAAGATCCTGTTCTCAAACTCTTTCCCCTGATCGTGATGAATCCTCTGGGTAAAACGAATCCTCCTCTCTACGAGGAGCTCTTTTCAGTACAGCTGTTGATATATTTTTTCCATGTCATGTGAAGTCCTCGATAACCCATCAGCATCTCAATTCAATGAACCTGATTTGTAGAATATACTGTTTAAACTGCAGGTTTGTTTTCTGATTCATGTTCAAAATACTGTACAACATTCGATTTAAATTTGGTTGTTCCTCTATCATAAGCTGACATTTGCAGACAAAAGGACAGGCAGCCAGAAGTGAACCAATTGCTTAACCCCACTTTTCACTTGGGTTACAAACCCCTTTATGGAATTTGGACCTGTGTTTGTCTCTCAGCTCCCACAGACATAGGTTATGTGCCTCAATGAACAGTAAACTTCCGAATTTTTTTTTCCTATGTGTCTGAATGCACATATGGCCTTTTTCCATTAACACAACAATATTTTCCATGATAATAGACTTGTCCTTAAGATGTTCCTTGATATTATGCTTTAAATAAGCATAATAGCATGGCATTTTTTAAGTATATCAGGAGAAAATTATAGGTTAGGGAAAGTGCGGGCCCATTGAGGAATAGCACCGGGGAGTGGTGAATGAGGAAAGTGAGATGGCAGGCTTATAGGAACAGGTATTTTGCTTCAAGTTTAACACAAGATGCCAGGAGAATTGGCAATAGCTGAGAGTATCTATCAAGGAGGTGAGGAATGGCTTTTACAGAAGATCCAGGTTAGATTGGAGGAAGTAAAGGAACAGCTAGGTATTCTAAGAGAAGATAAAGCTCCAGGTGCATATGAGAGTCCAAATAATATGCACCTGAGAGTATTGAGGGAGATGGCTGAGCAGGTAAGTGAGATATTAACGGATATATTCGGTGTCGCTGACTGGTTTAAAGCACAATAACATGGTGACACATCAAAGCACTAAGAGTGGAGTAGTCAGAGTGAATAATTAGCTGGATCAATGTTCAGCTGCTCTTGGAGGATCGAAGTTAGGAGTGGACATGTTGTCTGCGATTAGCATGGATTACTGTTGGAGAGCAATCGTTGATATTGGATTTCACTCAAGGTACGCATACTGGTCCTATCCTCCCTTTGATTCTCCTGCATGCGAAGGTTAGTGGATAAGCTAGATTATGCCTGGCCACTCATTGCTGTGCCACTGCTGAACACGTTCTTAAGATGGTCCTTCTAACCTCTACTTTCCAATAGTATGCTCTGTGCTTCAGGCCTCTCAAGGGACTTCAATTCTCAGACATTGCTGGCTCTCAATGCATGTTTGTCTGCATTCCACACAAACTATGGGACAAAAATCCAAAAGACCACTCCCTCTTTCACTTTCAAAAGCCTTTTTCCATTGGAGGACAACGAGTTATTTGTGGTAATGTCAAACAAACCAACAACTGGATCCATTTTCTTATACAACGTCAAGGCTCGTGGCAGAACTAAACCACAGGATATCACAGAACAAAAGGAACAGTAGAAACAGGAGGGGATGGGGGGGGACACACCAACAGCAGGGTTGAAGGACGAAATGGGGGGAGACTTGGACAAATAAGGGGTGTGGAAAAGAATGAGGGGTCGTGTAGGACGCACAGGTTGGACAAGATGGCGACAGAAAGAAACTCTCAGGAAGGGCAAACTGGAAATTTGGAAAGTCCTTGGAAAGGGTAATTATGGGGGAAGAAAAGATCATGGTTTTAGATTGGGGATGATCTGAGATAGGGGTGAACAGCTGTCTTAAAGACTTGGAGGGAAGAATGAGATTGAAGAGAATGTGGAAGTTGGTTCCACCGGCAGGAAAAAAGGGGAACAAATGAGTGAAGGTGAGCAGCCATCCTTGATTTGGGTTGTTTCACCAGAAGTGGGTTGATGGTGGACCGCATACTTCCTGAAGAAACCTTTGGGGGGGGGGGGGGGGGGGACAACATGGAAAGAACAGTGGGTGCAAGAGGTGGTAAAAGGCAGAGAGACCACCGACCTGTCCACAGTGGTGAAGTGATGGACCGATAGACTCAGCTTTAACACAGGATCATCCAATTATCTTGAAGGCTTTGGTTTCCACAGCATCATGTTCTTGTTCTTCCTCTTTGTGCCTTGTGTTATTGCTCATGAATCATTTTATGGAGAACCAAGAATGCATCACAGCTGTCAATCAATCAATCAATCATTCAATCAATTTATTATCTTGGATTTGACATTTAGAACCAAACTTTCAATAACAAACCTCAACATTTTGCATCCAAGCTTAGAGCTTCAAATAATTCAGGTTTAGCAGTATCTGGATTCCCATCTGATTATTCATTTTTTTTGTGCATTCAGAATTTCAATTTCTTAAAATGAGAGATTCACATCTTCCACTCTTGAAATTGTCTCTCACCCAGCTCATGTGACGTACAAACTGCAATCGTGCAAATACAAAAGGCTACGCTGTGGACAACAATGGCATCTGATGTGTTCAATTCCAGATTCCAGCCTTGTCTGGCTCAGGAGGATAAGGTAGACAAGTGTATCGCTTTTCTTATGAAAACAACTTCAATCTACATGAGTAAATGTCATAATAGATTCAAGTATAGCTCGTGATGTCAGGAATCATGTCCATGTTACCCCTTTTTCATCATCATCATCATCATCATCATCATCATCATCATCATCATCATATACCATGCAGAAAAATTAAGGGTTGGAATTATTTTATTAAAATATTCAAGGAGACTGGAAGATACTATGATGTTTTGTCGCAAGAAAAAAATGTTATTTTACAACACAACATGTACAAATGTGATCATATTTTCTTTAACTTCTCGGACGTTTCGTTTCGATGGTACAGCCTCATGAGTGTGCCAAACTCTGATGTCTCGGCCTAGCATCAGGTGTGCTGATATCTTCTTTATTTATTTGACATCCCACGGACAACAATGAACACTCGTTTTACTCTGTGTGTGTTTCACATCACGTGCAGTGAATTTCACCTCCCTGCACCTTGTATTTGTTGTTATTTTTAAAATGCTTCTGTACACCACCCTTGAGGCCCAGTTGCAAGTCACCATCTACAATTCCAATAGAAGAGAGACTTAATTTCTATTTTATGGAAAACGTTTTTCGAGTTTTTTTATCCTCAAAAATAAACTGGAGTGAACATACAGTCATGTTAAAGAATTGGCTTTTAAAAACCCTTCTTAAATTGTCCTTATGAAGGGGGACAAATAAATACACACATACACACTGTTTTATATCGGTGGATTTATCAAAGAAAGAATGGAATTTTAATTTTTAGGACTGTCAGGACAAAACCGCTTTTCATGTGATAGTGTTTTTTAGGCAAACATATCATTTTGGAGACAACAATAGGATTCAAACCCATATCTAATCTGTGCAGTACACATCATTTTGCCAATTATTTCCAAGAGGCAGGTGGTTGTTACCCAGACTCTCTTGATATTTCACCAGGTGAACAGATGTGGGATATACTTAGCAGAACCTGTTCCAACAGTCTCTCACAACCTGCTCTGACAAGAGTCTATTTATGCCAACAAGAGGAGGTTCTCAAGGCAAACAAAAATCTAATAATTTACATGCGGAGCTTTTCAAAGTTTTGTCATTAAAGTGTTGCCAAAGTATGAGGCAGTCTCATCCTGTGTCTCCTAATTACATACGAGGCCATAGTAATTCAATGTAGTGTAGAATATTTCATATACCAATGTACTCGTATGTTTGACGTGAAGAGTAGAAGGCCATATATTTATAACGGACAAACATCCCTCCTTCCCACTCCCCCACCCCAAACACTCCTTCCATGCGATTTTCATTTCCCTCCCTTTATCCTAATCTTCCAACAAACTTCCCTTCTCTCCCAACTCTTTGCACATTCCACCACACTTTTTTCTTTCTGCTATCGTTCTACATTGTCTTCATCTTTCTCATTTTAAAACTTTTACAAACTGAGCTACATCCTCCAGTGCTTAGATATTAATGGATGGCCCCAAACTGGCCAAATAACTGCCTCCTTACATGTTTCCCATTGCTCATTTTGTCCTTCCTTTCTACCCTTTCTTTTACATCGTTCCCTTAACAATCTATGTCATTATCCTGCTATATACCTTCCCTTCTGCCATGTTCCAGGGTAGTGACTATCTGACTGATTGTGTTGTTCAGCTGGAAATATATTCTGCGACACAGGCGGAATGGCTCAAAAGACTTTGTGATATTGTTATCTCATAAATAGAGTTGTGACATTACGGATGTGTTTTGTGCATGCACCAATGGCATTGAAAAACAAGTTGGAACATCGTATGGGGCAGCATTCCAACTCGCCCCATTTGCAGTTCTGGTTTTATCACGTGGAATTTGACCAAATACTGAACTGATGAGCCAAGGGAAAACCATTGGGTACAAGATAAATACCGAATAATAGGTACTCAACTCAATGTTCAAAGGTGTCTTGGAATATTATGGAGTACTCCAAATAGAGGGATTATAATGGAAAAAAATGGCCGCCCATTTAAATGTGTACACAATGATACGCTTATAAACTCCTATAGAGTGAAGTCACAAGCATTTAAAAGCCATAGCTTTTGTTCCTGAGCGTTTTCTGAACTACCAAGACTTCAAAAGATGCCAAAATACATCGCCAAAGCAACACATCGGGAGATCGCTAAGATGCCAATTTGTACTTCTTCTCCTTCCCCTTTCAAAACAATGTAAAACTTTAGCCCAACCGACCTCAATAACTACTGAAGCTATGATAGTGATTCCAATGGGAGGAAGTTACTTTGTCTCTGGGCTAGTGCACGCAACCCAAAATTTTAAAATGTATAAAACATTAATCGTTTTATTAGGAAAATAAATCAAATGTAAATGTGGACTCAACCAAACCAAGCTATGATCATGGGAGGGGGGAATATGGACCATATCATTCCAAAAGATATACATATCCAAACCATCCACCAAATCAACTGAAATAAATATTAAAAACAATTTAATAACGTCGATGGATTTAATCCATACCAAAGTAACCAAGTATAAAAAACATTCAGTATATATATATATATATATATATATATATATATATATATATATATATATATATATATATATATATATATATATATATATTTGAAACGATAATCACATCGTTTCACATATGTGGTAATCCACATAGTGGACTAAACCAAAAGCCAAGATTGAGGGGGGTCGGGGTAGAATGCACCATTCACCAAATTTAATAACATAAATGAATTTGATCCATGCCAAAATATCGAAATATATAAAACATGAAGAATTAATTTTTTTAAGTAAAAACGTGGAGGAAATCTGAAAAAAATAAAAAAAAGAAGGAAGGAATGACACCACATTACGATTCCACACTATGACACCACAATCCTCTTATGGTTTAACATCACGATATCTTTTGACGTTGTTCCATCATAATCCCACAACAAAAGTAAAATATCAAAAGATGTGATGGTAATCTATAAGATGATTGTGGCGTCAAATTGTGGCATCGTAATGTGGTGTCATTCGTACCTTGTTTGGTTTTTTTTTTTTTTGAGATTTCAACCCTCTGTTTTTACATTTTCTTTAAAATGTTTTTTTTTGTTGTTATAATAAAACCCAGCAGTGCTGGAACATTATCATAGAATATTATTACAATATAACATACAATAGAATCCCACCCATCAAACCACCCTCATCCCCCAAATTATATTTTTCCTTCCTGAGAGATTGCTTCCATATCCATCTTGTCCATCCCTTGAATCTTCCCCTACCCCTCATCAATACCCACATCCCTTGTTTATCCTTCTCCATCCATTTTGGCCCTCGGCCCTGTTGTTTCCCCTTCTCTTTCTGCTGTTCCTTTTGTTCCGTTGCATCCTCATCCGTTTCGTGTTCTAGCTCTTCCATGAGCATTGACTTTGTATATTAAAAAAAAAACAATAGAATGATTTTCCCATGAAGTGAAATACTTCAACTCCTGAAAACAAATAAATCTGACCTCTATCATCGTCCTGTTTATCAACGACTTGAAAACAAAATGTCTACTAGACTTTTCCTTGTCTTTTATGTGACACTGGGCCTGTGATGTCATCCAACAAATCATTGATTGGATAATCACGTTTCAACCGAGGCCGATGTTCCAACTAACCCTGGTCTCCCCTGAGAGATAAACTGTGAAAAACCTGATCCGATCAGATGAAGTAATTCTCCTTTTGTCAACTTTGACATTTTCCCTTGAACTTTGTTCCCCAGAGCTATGATCATTTGGACTGGAAGTGCAGGCGTCGAGACAGCTGCTAAATGCTAGGACGCTATGTCTAAATATTTAATTTAAACATGCCGTGGGTCTTTGGCATTAATTCAATCGTATTCAAACAAAATGAAGTAACATGAGTGTAAATACATGAATGCCTGGTGTACATGTAGTCATCGAAGTAAACACCGAACGACCGAGTCCAGCACTGGTGAAATACAATGATTCATTTACTTGATTATTAAATGTTCATTACTCATTGTGATAATGATCTGTGTACACACCATCGGGTTCTATTAGTGTACAACGTCGAAGGTGGAAAGATCTGAGGTCCAAACCACGAATCCACACTTGGTTTCAGTCTGAACTCGATAATACGTATGGCATTATGTGTCAGGTATTCCACGTTTAAATTTGGTTTGTATAGTTCGGTGTATATGTACTGTACATAGAAAAAGCGACTGCAGTATTAAATGTTTAAAATGTTCACAATGATCATCAACGCTTGGTGGTGAGGCTGATCTGGTTGATGAAACCTTCATTTCTTACACGTTTCCAGTTCATTTTTTTATTTCCCACTCTTGAATCAATCAAACACAAAATACGAGAAACATCACATGATGAGAACAGTGGATGAACCTGAATAAAAGCATGGCTTGTAAATATCAGGTCCCTATAACAATGGACTGTGATGAAAAATATGAAGAGACAGAAATAAAGAAGTATTGTGAAATAAGATATCTGTAATGATAATCATAATGGGGTGGACAAATAGAAGCCAAACAGAGAGGATCTAAAAAAAAAGGAACACAAATGGGGGATGGGGATAAAAGAAGGAGGATCTGGTTCGGAATACTTTGTATTAGCATCATAATATCACTCATTACTGATTTATTATCAGTGATTATGACATCAATTTGTTATATACTTCTCTAATAATATAATAAACTTTTGTGATTGTGTTTAAAACTATTAACACCAATAGTCTGTCTAAGGCTCACTTCACAGGAATTCCATAACTTTGGTCCAGTTTTGTTTGGAAAGGCAGTTCTTGTTTGTTGGAAAGAAATAATATTTTTGTTTGCAAAGGACGTTCTTGTTTGTTGTAAATAAATAATAGTTTTCTTTGGAAAATAAGTTCTTGTTTGTTGTAAATAAATAATAATTTTGTTTGGAAAGGAAGTTCTTGTTTGTTGTAAATAAATAATCGTTTTGTTTGGAAAGGAAGTTCTTGTTTGTTGTTAATAAATAATCGTTTTGTTTGGAAAGGAAGTTCTTGTTTGTTGTAAATATTACATATCAGCTTGCCTTGTTGGGTAATTATGAATGACTTAATTTTAAACAAAGATTGAACAAGTTTCTGAGACATCTTATTTCAATTCAGCAAGAACATTAGTAATCCGAAATGAAAAATTTAGGTTCATATATTTTCAGAACGTTGTTATCATAAAAATAATAGTTCAATGTACTTGTGAACCTTCACTGCATATTACTCTCATAATTCCTTTTTGTAAAACCAAAATGTTGTCTAGTGCTGAAATTTCAAGGAGTTGCCTCAAACAACTATGCCATCATTCAATCAGACAATATCAAGGTAGAATATACCACAGTATAAGAATAAATTATTTAGGAAAATAATATTTAAATTTATTGATGACCAATATTTCGAGAAATCGGCTTACATAAAGTAAGTATGCATTTTCCAGGTCAATTCTTCATAAATCGAGATGCTAATAAAAAAACATTTGAATGAACTTTTAATATACTTGCATCATCAAATAATATAGATCTAGGAAGCACAGAGGCCAAGTTGCTGAAAAACATAAAATTAGTTTTCTCTTTATTTAATGACAATCTATTTGTCCTCCACTCAGAAACCTGAGAGCATCCAACAAGATATTTACATCACAATGAGAAAAACGTCTGGAATCATCAACAAATAGGATGAAAGACAGTACATCAGATACTTTATTAAATCATATATATTACATCTAGCAAAAGGGGGTCGAGGATAGAACCTTGTGGAACCGCAAAAGCTACTGATTTCATGTTGGATTCCAAACCATTTAAAACCATAAATTGTTTTCTGTTTAACAGGTAGTTTTATCCAATCCCAGAGCTATTCCTCTAATTCCATAATGTCATAATTTCTGCAAAAGAATGTAATGGTCGATTGCACCAAAAGCATTAAAGGAGTCTAAGAAAACACCAACTGTGTTTGCAAATTGATCAATTGCATTTGTGCCACTTTGTCTATGGATATTCATAAGGTATGATTGGTAGGTCTATGATGTTTTTATATCCTACACGTTCATCTTTATATATTTCCATTAAATTGACAAAAGTGATGTCTGCATTTTTTCTACGTCCACATTCGTCCATTTTATTGAATCAAAAGGTTTCCCACTGGTTGCACTTCATTCTGCGAGTCCATGACGTTGACCGTCGGTTTCTACTAGGTGCTTGCTGATCACAAATGAAAATCGAGACAATGTCTTCAATGATTCATGGTGACGTCATAATCATCTTTCAAACGATCATGTGCAGGTGAATGTCCATTAAAGACTCAGATATTTGTCCGAAGAGGGATCGATAAAGGATACGATAGCGATTTGTAAACAAAACGGAGTCTACAGACACCTAAATTGTCCTTATCATTTCACGTTAACACTATTTTCCTTCATTATGGACAACATTTTACACTGTTAAACACGAATATAACACCGAAGTTCGCCCTGTTTTTAATCGCACAAAATAAATGAAAAATTACAGCATAACAAAAAACTGAATGAGTGATTCGTATAAAGGAGTCTGCAATGCATTATGTGATGTTTGATGCTATCTAATTGTTTACTTCATTGACATCAGCATGGAAATTAACCTAAAGTGAGCCAAAGTCCATTCCTCTTCATGTTTCTTAATTACCAACCGACCAATCACAGCATGGCAGGTGATTGTACAAATACAAGGGTGCGACTGGAGCTAACATCATTCACTCAGGCTTCCTTTCCATCACCAAGAGAACAATTTGATGAGTACCATGGCCACGATGACTACAGCAGCAAGCCACAGTCAAAGTGTAAGCCAAAGTCTTGGTCACAATCAAAGCTTCAGCCAAAATCACAGCCTTGCTTCTTCTTCCTCCAGAGTCAGTGGTCACTCTGTGCGCTATGGTGCTAAATACTCCCGAAGTGGACTCGGATCGGTCCTTGGATTCACTTCCGGTGCTGCAGGAGCATCTTCAAGTGTTGGATACAGTCTGGCAATGGGTGGATCAGGTCTCTCTAGAGTACTCGGTGGTGATGCGATCACCGGATACCGATCGGGAATGGGGGTCGGTGGCCTCTCGCTGTCTGGGACAGTGGGACTTCCTGGAAGTTTGCGAGGCGTGGGCGCAGGAAAGGCCCTGCATGCCATCACCTCTGCTTTCCGCTCTCGAGTAGGTCAGGACATCAATGTTGGAAGCTATGGCGTGAACTACAGCTTCCTGCCGACCACTGCAGATCCCTCATTTGGTGGTCCATTTGGTGCAGGTCCCTTTGGACCAGGTTACATCGACCCTGCCACTCTCCCATCTCCTGACACAGTCCAACATACTCGCATACAGGAGAAGAAAGACATGCAGATCCTCAACAATAAGTTTGCCAACTTGGTGGATCAGGTGAGTCGTTCTTTGCTGAATGAAAGGTTCTCCTTCTCGTTCTTTCTATTTAAAATGTTGTTGTAAACAACCCCCCCCCCCACCACTCCAATGTCTGGACCTACCTTCATTCTGTATGGCACCTCACTCCTCCATGTGCATAGATTTAGTATACAATAAAGTCAAGTACTACTATAATCTTGTGTTCAGGTCATTCCCTTGTATTCCGAAAATTATTTCCTCCTTATGAGATTAAATCAATCTGTAGACAATATGCTGAACAATTTTATTTTATTGGACCACTACATTCACCTCCGCATGATCCATCTAGGTCCGCACGCTGGAGCAACACAACGCCATCCTGAAAGCTCAGATCTCCATGATCAACAACCCCAGTGACACTCCAGATGGCCCTGTGAACACAGCTGTGGTGGCAAACACAGCAACAGCGACCTACAACTCCCAGATTGTGAACCTCAGAACCACCAAGACGGCACTTCAGACTGAGGTCGACCACCTCACCAACATCATCAAGGACCTCACCACCAAGTAAGTAACACCATCTCCACATTATAGTCAGTACTGTTGGAATTAAGGTTGTTCTCAAGAAGAAGCTGCAGTTTGAACGTTCACCCTCTCTCATGAAAATGGCTGCACCCATTTCCACAATAACATGGAATGATGTGATTCATATATTTTGTGTAGATATGAAGAACAAGTGGAAATCACACAAACTCTGGAGACCGATTGGAACACACATAAAGACGTAAGTGCTTAAGTGAGATGGTAGTTTGGTGCAGGTGAATTTGGTGGTCGCACTAGGCCAATCCAAATGATGAATCATTATTCTAAGATAATAATTATGTCGAGCAGGGATATGACATATTCACCGACATGATTCAAGGTAACCAAAGTTGCATTTATTATTAATTTGTTTTTGATCTGTAACGTTTCTTTCTAGGACATTGATAAGGTTTACCTCACCATAGTTGACCTTCAAACAAAGGTTCAAGGAGTGGACAGTCAGATCGACACGGTGAAACAAATATACAATGCTGTAAGTATTCTCCCTGTCAGACAACTTTAAATATCTCTATTATGATCTTTGGTTGGAGTTCCACTGCTGGGGTTATAAACTAACTAATCCAACAATAGAACATTGGGACTTGAGATCGAAAGCTGAATATGTCATTTTCATTATCTTCACGATTTCACCATCCAGGCCAATGTTTGTGCGGATCATTGGGATTGAAAAGCATTACAGCCATTATTCATGAAAGGATGACACCCTGATACCAACAACACAAACCTACCAAAAATACGAACATATATGGAGTATTTTTCCCGAAAAACTCAGGGAGCTTTAAAAAGAAATATCGTATCGATTGAGGACTCGTGTATTTGTCCCACAGCGTGTCCGTGAGGTGCAGGCTACCATCACAGGTGGACCAACGGCTGCCTATTCCATCAGGGTGGACAACACCAACCAGGCTGAAGATCTCACCACGTCTTTGCAGGAGGTCAAGACCCACTACGAGGTTCTTGCCACAAAGAGTCGTGAGGAGGCCTTCGCCCAGGTTCAGCCACAGGTAAAAATGACTGTGTGAGGAGGACACATGACATACTTCTCAATCATAATAGATATTTGATGATTATTTGAATCGATTTTTCTTTTTTCCAGATCCAAGAAATGGCCGTCACCGTCCAGGCTGGTCCTCAAGCTATCACCCAGGCCAAGGAACAGATACACGTTCTCAAGCTCCAGATCGACTCGGTTCACCGTGAAATTGATCGTCTCCACAGGAAGGTACGACACGACACTGTCCCTCTTGATAAAGATGTTTGCATCGTGGTGTTAATAATCATGTACATGACACTGCATGACAAGTCATCAATAACATTGCCAACAATTATACTTTTTTTGCTTTTGTTCATTCCTTTCGCTTTTCCCTAGAACACTGAAGTGGAAACCCAAATTACTGAAACCGAAAGTATTGTAAAACAACAAAACGATGATTGGACGTACAAAATAAACAACTTTCGACTTCAGTTGGAGACCATTAAGAAGGTAAGTTCAACCATTGAGCATTATCATTGAAATTTCTTCCTTCACAAACAGGAATCACTTTCCCTTTGTCGTATTTCAAACCAAAATCGTGTTCATGTAAACTAATTACGAAACTTTTAAGCAAACCTCGTGTCTTTCCTCAGCAAATAACTCAATATTCTCGAGACTACCAAGACCTTCTGGCCAGCAAAATGGCTTTGGACATTGAGATTGCAGTGTACAAGAACCTTCTGGATAGTGAAGAGACCAGGTATGTTCCGAAAGCCCATATTTCACCACAACCTATATGATTGCGACTGTCGGAATGAGTGCAGGTAAAGTCTGAGCATGTTCACTACCTACAGAATCACTGGTGGTGAAGGAATCACCATCACCACCACCACAGGAACATTCTCAGGTGGACTATCTGCAGCTCCGGGTGCTGGGGTTTCATGCGCCATGGTTCCTGCTGGTGTTGGAGCTGCCGGCCCATCCGGAATCGTCGGTTATGGTTTCAGGAGCATGGGAGGAGGTGGTGGTGTAGGATACGGTGCAGGAGGTAGCGTTGTAAGATATGGTGGAGGTAGTGGTTTTGGTGGTGGGATGGGAATGTCGATGAGCAGGACATCCGTGGGTGCTGCGGTTGGAGGAGGCAGTTACTGTTCTGGATCCTCTGCAGTTGGACTTTCCTCCAGCCGTGCAGGTTACAGTGCCAGCAGGAAAAGCTACAGTTCAGGTTCACAATGCATGCCATGTCCTTCTCACCACAGTTATCTCTTTGAATGTCTTTTATCCACATCTTAAGGAAATGGAAGGTTATATGTATTAACTTGGTGTTCGGAATGTGACCAGATAAATATTCTTCCTAACATTGAGTTTTTCTCTCCCATTAGCTGTGAGCTCATCCCATTAGCCCCAAGAAGAAACACAACAAGTTTCGGAGAAGACTGAAATGAATCTCAACTGACCACCACCCTGAAGAATCAATGTGTCATTTTTACTCAAAAGCAATTCAACGATCACGACAAATCACACACACGCATGATCCTGACTGCACTTTGTGAAATAATTTCAATATTAATCATGAATATTTCTGATGTATTATTGACTCCTAGAAAATGAATAAAAGTTTGAAACAGAAATAATTTGATTTTAATTTAATTACTTTTCGGTTGGATGCATGAAGAAACCTTTTTCCTTCATACTAGAATGTTCGACACGTCTCAGTATATAATAGGAGTATCGGGATGTTGGCAGGACCTTACAAGGTAGTTTGAGCATTGATGGGTGATTGTGTGCATGTGTAAGGAGTGCTGTTGGTGGGGGTCTCATCAAGGGGTGTTGTGTGGTTGATGTTGTGTTTTTTAAACCAAGCCCATGCCCCCTCCCCTGAGGAGAAGAAAAAATATATATATTTACAAAAAAATACAATATATCTTCTTCTTCTTTCGGCTGGTCCTGTTTGGGGTCGCCACAGCGGATCATTCATATGATCCGCATCGTGATTTGGCTTAGTTTTTACGCCAGATGCCCTTCCTGACGCAACGCTGGTGGCCTCTTACAACACAGGGATATGGTACACCTATTCTAACCAGGGCATACACCGGGCCCAGTACACTGGAACTCACTTCGCCGACATAGGAAGGATAACAAGCTGAGTCAACCTCCTAGTGTGTATTAATTCAAGCAGCCAATGGGGCTTGAACTCAGGACCTTTTGGATCCCAAACCGCTCCCCTAACCACTACGCCAACACCAGGCAACTAAAATAAAATTTAAAAAACAAAAAAGGTATACAAGAAAAAATACAATATATATATATATATATATATACACAAAAACTACAAAAACTTAAAATTGATAGATAAATAAAAAAACAAAAAGAATATGTAT